>JAUELF010286790.1:0-10206 GCA_031471495.1 Clinocardium nuttallii | reverse complement strand
ACTTTTAAACCAAAGTAAAATAGTTTTGTTCGCCGTAGCATTTGTGACGTAAAAGTCACGTGGTATACACACACTGAACAAGTAGGTTAATTGGAATTCCATAGCAATCAAAGGAAAAAAACCTTTCACATTATTCTACTCCCAAACTGGTTGGTCGATTTTGAAATATTTTGTAGAAATGTTTCTTGGATGACATTCTGATTCCGATAAGCCTTGTTGATTGGTCTTCAATCATGGCTTCCAGGAGGGAGGGCTATTTTGCTAAGGGAACACCTAAAACATCTTCTCCTCCGAAAGTGATAGGTCGATTTTCAAATATGTTTTTAGGAATGATTTCAAGGGTGCCATTCAAGCCATGTTGATTGCTTAAAACTATGGCCGCCATGGGTGTAGAGGGATATTTTTCCTGATATGGCCATAGTGAAAATTTGGCCGATTTCCAAGAGGTTTTGTAGAAACAATCCTTGGGTGAGCTTCTATCAGATTCATTCAATAGATGTTGTTTGGTCGAAAAACATGGCCACCAGGGATAAGGCTATTATGCATTTTATGGCTAAAGTGCAAACATGTATTTAGAAATGATAAAGGGTGACCTTCTATCAGATTCCTTCAAGCCATATTGATTGCTTTAAACTATGACCGCCAGAGTGCGGGGCTATTTTGACTGTTATGGCTATAGTGAAAACTTACATATATTCTTCTCCGTAAGTGTCATGGCGAGTCTCAAACGATCTTGTAAAAATGAGTCTTGTGTGAACTTCTATCAGAATCCTCCAAGCAATGTTGATTGGTCAAAAACTATGACCGCCAGATGGCGGGGCTAATTTGCCTTATAGGTGAGAACTAAAAAAAATCTTCTCCCAAATTGTGAGGCCAACTGTCACATATTTTTAGAAATATTCCTTGGGTGACCCTCTTTCAGATTCCTTCAAGCCTTGTGATTGGTTAAAACATGACCACCAATGGGCAGGGCTGTTTTGCCTTTTAAAGTATTCGGATGATTTTGTAGAAATATTCCTTATGTGACTCTGTATCAGATTCTACAAAGCCATGTGGATTGGTCTTAACATGTGGTAACAGGGCTGTTAGATGCATTAGAGCCATGATGTTTTGTAAACAAACACCAGGGGGGCGGTTATTTTTAAATATTTATTTTTTTGCCTTACGGCTGTGGAGCAGTACTGGCCATCTTGCATTTACCTGACTACAAAATGAGTTAATGGATTGCAATGTGCTGTTGGCATGATAATTCATATTGTATACATCAGGTGAGCGATCCATGGCCATCTTGGCCTTCTTGTTTAAAATCTTCACATGATGAAAAGTCGATGTTATGCCATTGCGAATGTTCCATCTAGCGTATAAGCGAACGTGTATAGTCGCCGGGCAGGAGCCTTGATACCCTTGGCAAATTGGTAAGCGAAACTTCGTAAAGTATGCACCACGGTTCCTTCCGTAGCCACACTGTTATGTTCGTATCGCATGAGGTTTGTGTCATGTGGCCAATCAAGTGGCTGCATTTCAACTCATAAATTATTCGTGAGTTCGAGGTTTTTACAGCCAATTTGGCCAAGGTATCCTATATTTTATGAATAGCCTGGTCACCGAAGATGCTGTAAATTGACTTAAACTTACCAAACAACCGTGTTAAAATGGTGGGCGTCTTTGCTGTCAACTGTGAATTTGTCGTGCATAGACAGGAACGCTGATACTGCTGTCGGCTCTATATTGTTTCACTATAATCACAAAACAACAGTTTTGAGTAAATTTGATACACTTGAAATAAACATATTTTTATTATAAAAGCAACATTCTCAAATATTTACCAATTTTCCAGACATGTAATTCATTTTCAAGATTTGTTCTTTAGTTTGGAATAATTCAATGCAAAGGGTGATATTTACCATGCATGTAAAGTCGTTAAAGTAGAATCTATTCAGAACTTGAACTATATCTGAAACAACATGTCATGTAAATGAACGAGTGTTCGTGGTTTAATGTTTGTATTGATCATGAAACATACTATCATCAATTTAGTAACTTATAACATTCTTACTATATATCTTTTTTCTTTTCATTCTCAATTATTTTCTCATTTAGTATTTATTTCATATGCCATTTGTTGCCCTCCGATCGCGATGTGCGATATATATAACAGAACAGTGATGTACGTAAAATGTACATACTCGACATCGAGATTTTATATTGATCCCATAAATAAACACACCAAAGTAGCATATCAGAAACGACAAATAAACTTACAATAAATTTAAAGACACTAAGTCAACAAATGAATATACGAAAGTCGTAAACTGTTTCTTATATATTTATAAACTTAAAGATGTGGGTACACACATTTTTAAACATCTGTTATCTAAGTCTCATACATTGATACTAAAACGGAAGACAAACAGAGACGATTCCTTCACGTTTGCGTATACATATGTCGATACTAGTGAGGTAAAGGAGGTCAGATAAACAAAATTAGGTCTGTAAAGGAATCACAATATTATATTTTTTAAAGCATAACCTATTGACTTAGTATTATATACAACATAGACCACTTTCAAACTTGAGTAAGATTTGATAGCGATGAATATTATGATGTCATAAGGAATGGATTAGAAATCTGACATATAGAATGTTCACAATAATTCCATTATTTCCCTCACGGAACAGTTCCAAACGTTAACCACATAATAGTTATACATGTTCTTTCGTGAAGATCAGGAGAGAATTGTGGCTACTAGTGAGTTCTATAATCTTTTTTAAACTTTAACCTCGTGATTAAATGTTGACCCCATGTGATCCAGTTTCGAATTCTACCAACATTCTACAAAGAGTTGTAAATGGTTTCTCTCAAGTTTGACCCAGTGACCTAGTGTTTGAGTTAAAGTTTTGACCTTCACGAAGTTTCTAAGAAAACGAAATGTCATGCAGATTAAGTGTCAAAAGTAGGCTTCAGTGTCTTCCCAAATATTTTCTAAATTATGACCTAGAGGCCTAGTTGATGACACCATGTGACCATTGCAAGTAAGTTGACCGAGATCCGATAGAAGTTTAGTTACTATAGGGGGCTGTCTGTGGCCTCTACATATTGAAAGCGAAATTTTGATTACGGAAAAAGGCACAACGGACGAATAATTGACATAGTGTGGTCGATCGGAATATCTCACATTGAGCTCTCCTTGAGGTGAGCTAAAACGTAAGATTTGACATGCAAATATGTTATATCCAAATATACAAAGTCAATTCGTTTCTTATTTGATCAACAAAAAGGCAGTATAGCCCGAGTGCGAGGGAAGCTCGGAAACATTTCAGAGACTTCAGATTATGATAACAATTAGAATAATATTATATATGTATATTCTTAAAGCATATTCTAAACATAATTCTTTTTCAAAAGTGATAGTCTTTATTGTGACAGACATGAAACTTAGGTTGATGTTGAATCCAATTAAGACATAGGTAAGCTTGATTGATTGGTTTAGGTTAAACGCCATTTCAACACATTTTCAGTTATATCTGCCAGTTTATCTACACGTGTATATTTGCCATTTTACACAAATTCTCAACACAACATACTCTTCAAGCAACTGGACGATTTTCCACATATACTGTGATCCTTCGAATGACGCTCGTCTCTATGACTTTTATGAACAATTCAATTTATTTTTTTTTCGTTTAATTGGGCTTTTACGACGTTTTCAACACTATTTCATTTGAACCTCGGCGACAGTTCACTTATGCATTATCCCTGGATAAAACAATACTTCTATGCTTGGTAAAGTTCCTTGCTTTAGAACACTCCACCATGACGCGTCTGGAGATCGAACCCGGGACGTCCGGTTTAAAATCACTAACGCTAACCACTCGAAAACGGCTGATTCCCAAATGTGCAATTTAACTTTGGTGAAAAGTTTAGTTTTAGCATGTACACAGTCTGATCAAGATGTTCACTGTTCACATATTACTTATATAAGCTTCCTTAATTTGGTTTCAATTTGTGTATATTGGTAGATGGAGCAGATCTACAGGTTGATCTAAGCATACATTATTAAAAGTTTCAACTTGTACCTTTTCTAATGGATGTGCTCACTTGACATAGATTTAAAATGAATGAAAATTATTAAATGATATGGCCTGAGGGTATTATAAAAGTTTTATAATATAACTGAAGTGGTAAAATACTGTTTATATCATGACCCAGGTTCGACCTATACCGATTTTATTTGTAGATAATTATTCTGAAGAACTTTTATTAATATTGTATAAACATTGCTAACACCGCAAACGTTGACCTTCTGAAATAGTATATGGCCTCATGAGATTCTATGGACTTGACTCAGATGCTATGGAAGGGAATATTTTGATGAACTTTCGAGATTTTTGAAAGAAAACATATCGTCTCCAGAGTGTTCACAAGGTTTGTCTAAATGTTAAAAAATGACCTTGGTCTTTTTTACTCAATGTCACCCAATTTCTAACAGGTCTGAGCTAAGGTGAATTTGAATGTTCTGAAAAACTCACGTGTTTGTTGAATAAAACAAAGAGATCTTCCAGAGCATTTACAAGGTTTTGATGACATTGATTTAAGTTGTTCACATAAACGTCGAAAACGTTTGGCTATATAGGGCTTTTACCTAACCAAAAAACACATATTGAGGAAACACTGTGAATCGAATGCCGATTTAAATTAAAACTACATACTTCGAGTAGTTTGAATGTTGATATCTGGCAAGTATCTCGCTCTCGTCCGCTATAAGGGTCAAACCGCGTGTGTCTGCATCGCATCAAATATATGTTTTTTCTTTGGTCGCAAAGTCTCTTGACCTCCAGTAGATAACCATTTAAATGCTTGTCGCTCGGTAGACGTTTGTAACCGGCATTACGCGATGCCACAACAATTATTACAGACACCACGAAAAGGTCCATGCAAAGATATTTATATTAAGTGTGTTTATGTATTTTGTTTAACAGATTAGTAGACAGACAGGCAGACAGAGACAAAGACGGCAATACTGACGGGGAAAATCGTGAAATTCTTATTTAAGTCTAAAATAAGTTTAGACTAAACAAAAACTATATTTTAGCTTACCTTACACACAGTTCAAAACAACATCAAGTGGTAACACAAATGTCCTTCGTTAAACAGGTTCAATACGTTCAACACACAAGGTTATTACATTATTAACTTCCTTTATTCGTTTGACCTGGGTATCAGTGATTAAGGTACAATGCCACATAATGAATTTCTTCATATGTTTTTGTAAATAAAATATTAATCCACTATTGTCATTCTAGTTTCCGAGATAGCAATACAGGGGGCTGGGTGTGGAAGCATGTGTCATCTGTAAAGTAATATTTCGCTAAAATGATGTGAACACTTTTCTTGCAACTCATAAGAACCCATAAGCAAGGTAAAATTGTACAAAGTAAATTACTCACACGACATTACTAAACCATATAAGGAACATCTGAGAGTAAAACCTATTGTAAAGTCGTAATAACTCGTAAAAAGCTGAATACAATTCGAAATCGCGTAGTAACGCGAGAAATGCATACTATTGCTAATAAAGGCGTAGTTATGCAGAATGGAGGCGTTATAACGTGTAGTAACACGAAAGATATGCGTAGAAATGCTAAACAAATGCGTTTTATCGCTGTATAATGGCATTATTATGAGATAGAAAGGCGTATTAACGTTTCAAAAATGCTTTATTTCGCGACAGAAAGGCGTATTAACGCTAGCGAATGCTTATACATGCTAATAAGGGCGTAATTACGCCAGGTAATGGTTTTGTTTTAATAAATATAAATAGTTACTTATTTACTGCATTTAAGCGAGTATTAAGTAATCTTTTATATCCCAGCAAGGCCTCCATGACGTCAAAACGCTATTCATTCGCATAAAATGCATTTTCTTTCGCTCGTTACTTCGTCTTTCTTTCGCGTTATATCGCCTTTACTTCGCATTACTGCGCCTTTCTTTTGCATTTAGCAATACAGCGCATTTCTATGCACTTCGCAATATTACGTCTTTGATTTGCGTTAGTATGCCTTGTTTTCAATTACTGAACCTTTTTCGAATTATATCATCTTTGTTCGCGTTATTACGACTTAACAGTATCGTTTATCTCTTAGCTTGATAATAGTGTTAATATTGATGGTTTGGTCTGTCCATTGCCTGTTTGTGGTACATGTAACTAAACCTAATTTAGGATATGTTTTAAAGTGTGTTTAGCGTAAACGTTTAAGCATTCTCCAAAAACATTTTCAATGAAAACAATGGTCTTTTTTGACACGTTCCGACTTGTATTGATCGACTCGGTGGAAAATGGTAGAGCGTCCGCCTCGGTGTGCGTGGACGCTGCCGATCCGATCCCGGGAGACCAAACGGAGAAAGTCTGTAAACAACCATTTCTAAATTTTCTAAGATCAATATTCTTGCTCATACGTTTTATTACAATTAACTATCCGTCCGATATATGACGTTTACCAATACCAGAACGACATCTTCACAGCCTGTTAACTCAACATCACATACTCTATGACGTCGCTTAGAGACGGACGTGCATTTTAAGACACAGACTTGTTTTATTCCGGGTATTTGACAAGGTCACCCTGGCGATGGATGAATTTAATGTTCTCTGTCTCTCTTGTTATCAAATGATATTTACAAAGCTGTTAACTAAAATATGTATATGTATATTAAAGAAAAGGGCAGAAAGAGATTAGTCACGAAGAGGTTATCACTTCATTAACTTGTTGATGAATATTATATATTTAATGTTATCTGTCCCTCGTGTTATTAAATTACATTTACATAGCTTTCAATCTTATGTACATATTACAGAAAACGAAACAAAAGTCATGAAGAGGATTAAGAAATAAACCATCAAAAACCATGGTCTTTTTTGGCGAAAAAACGATGGTTTGAAGTTCTTATGCGCAGGAATTAACCACGAACCTTAGTGGTTAATTACAGCGCATCAGAACTCCAAACCATTGCTTATACGCCAATAAACCACGGTTTCTTATTATAATTCATTTCGATTTTAACATGACCTGATACCTTAACAAAGGGAAATAAATTCACTATTTAGCAAACCAGTTTTACTGCCTTTAGAATGCGAATGCAAGCATATGTGTGTTGTTCCATCAAATGTGATAACCCACATTATACGCATAAATGCAAAAAAAGAGGGGTAGGCTCAGCAACAAGACAATGTATTTTTATTTAATTAATTAATCAGTTTTCACTATATTACACAAGTTAACAATATGTATTGACATTGACAAAAACGTATCAACAACAACAAGTCTGTGCTGATCTGTTTTAAAAAATAGAACTTGCATTCACGTCAATTCCGTCATTGATTACACATCGACATACAACAATGTTTTATTGAACTTTATGTAGAGGTTGTGATTATTTGGCATTGTAAACATTAAGAGTGACGTTATTGTTAGATATAGCACCAGTAAACATGTACATAGCCCTGCTTCCGTGTAGACTTATCTCTAGATTGAATTATGTAGGACAACGGTAGATTTATCGAATTCGCCATTGCAGACGGCGTAGTATAATATACATGTATGTTTCTTTACATCACGTGACGCTGAATGATAGGCTTAAACGCGGGGTATAAATGGAATAGTCAATATGAAAAGTAGTGTATTTCCATTGGTTATTGACGAATAGTCAACGGTTATTATCTTCACTATCTATAAACAAGGACAATATATCGTGTCAGAATATTACTTTATTAACTTGACGATATAATTTATATATTAAGTGTAACCTGTCCCTCATGTTATCAAATGGCATTTACATAGCTGTAAACCTAAATGTACGTATTAAATAAAAGAAAAAAGAGATTAGTCGTGAACAGGTTGTAACTATATCAACTTGACAGTGGAATTGATACATTTAGTGTAATCTGTCCCTAAATACCCGACTAGTGAAGTATTGAAATATACATCGCAATCTCTCGGACCTGTTACTTTCTGAAAGCAAAAACACTGGGACATGTGATTTGACATGTTTTGCCTTATCGGAAATATATATGAGCTGTCGTAAAACCAAGTATTTTCAACCCTTGTTTTACACATTATTACAACAAGTGAGTATTAAACGTTATTCATACGTTTCCTTAGATCGTCTACTGGATAACAAGCGTTTTCAATTCGTCTGCTTTAAACCCATTGTAGAAAAGCAGGATATATCTTGACAATGTGAGCCTACATGCTAGTTTTAAAAGAATGTTTCGCGAGAAAAGGAGAGATCGTTGAGTTTTCAAATGGTCGTCTGTAATAGAAGAAGGAAACGTCGTCTGTATCAGCAGATTGTGAATGGTTAGGTCGTAAGTTTCTATTCTTGCTCTTTTCAATAACAATATATTACGTACACTGCGTATTTGTGTAAGGTGGAAATAAATCACCACATGTTTCTGAATTCTAAATACAGACTAATGACGTAACCGTTTAAGGTAAACATTATAAGTTCAAATAATTATTTGCATTAACATGCCTTACCTAATATACAATGGACCATCTATGACCAGCCTTACCTAATTTACAACGGACCATTAATGACCAACACTCGACAGTCGTTTAAAGTATATATAACACAGAAAGAGAGAGAGACACAGCGAGATAGATGAAAAAGAGGTGTGGGGGGGGGGGGAGACCGAGATACATAAGAAGAAGTAAAGGGACAGAGACATGATCTCTGATTCCTAGCTTTGTCCGCAACCGTTCTCAATACAAAATAATTCCACATATAGTCACGTGGTCTAGTTAATGCATCCACTACGGGAGGAGTGGGAGGTTGAAGATTCGAATATCAGTAGTGGCATTGTGTCCGTTCTGATATGGCCGGTTGGTTAGCCAACAGGTAGTTCAATAATGGTACCGAAAGCCTTTTGGAAAACATATAAGACTCGGAAAGTAAAAATTTGTTCGGGATAAAGATGTCATATAAGTCAGTAATTGCTTGCCCTTTCCTTGAGGTGACACTATAATAAACAAACACTTTACATTTTTATTCTATCAAATCCATTGGTGAAAGAAGGATGTTGTTTGTCACAATGACGTTTATCAATCATCGTATTGAATCACTAGCCGAACTTGGATTTGAACACACGACAGTGGATTGATATTCCTCGCCGTTTACGAGCAATGACGACTCGTCTCAATCAAATGTAAGTCTGGTGACAACGGTTAACCGTTACCTGAAAACAAAAAGAGAAATTGTGAAAAATATCTTCTCTTTTTTCCAAAATATTTTCAAATGTATTCAATATATTCTATCATTTATAGAATTGTATAACAACAAGTGCATATTTGCTTAATTTGGAAAGTATAAATAAAAAGCCGCTAACGAAGGTAACATACTGTTGGGACACATGCACTGTCTTTATACACAACTCTTCACATAATCGTTTTCAGTCGCCAACACTGCTACGTTTGCGACAAGATCAGTAAAAGTTCAAAACTGTAAATAATGTATCGTAAAAATGAAATAAGGGAAATCGGAAAATGATACATGTATCAAAATCGTCTGATTGATAACGAATTATTTCAAAGACTTGAAATACGGCGCATGCGCGATAAAGACGATACACACGGCGCATGCGCATGCCCATTTCCCAATTTATAGTTTTTTCACAAACAATATATGTGCTGGTGCTGACGCATTCGCGGAATAAGATTATTTAACATCTCTCCTTATAGTTTAAGACTTCTACGACTGTTCGTCTTGTAGCTAGCGCTTTCCCGAAGCCGAAGTAGTTTTTAAATGGCAGCTAAAATTCACCTATTATTCTAGACATTATATCATTAAATTCCGATCTAAATACCTCGCAGTACGTATGTCGGCCTAACTCCGACTGGGTTAGGCAGCCGATGGTCGAAATATAGTAAAACGGCTACAAATGCAATTTGGAGTGTTAAATGCCTTCCACAGTCACATGGCAGGTTGATGCATGTCAGTGTCGCATTAGGTCCCGAATCGCCGTGTTGATGCAACCGTCTGCTTTACCAAGAAGGTGATTAAATAAACCAACACTGTCCCGTCTTTGCATCCGTCTTGCTTGAGTTAGACGGCCACCTGGTGATTAAATCAACTAACACTGTCCCGTCTTTGCATCCGTCTTGCTTGAGTTAGACGCCCACCTGGTGATTAAATAAACCAACACTGTC
>JAUELF010286779.1:0-10206 GCA_031471495.1 Clinocardium nuttallii | reverse complement strand
CCTTTCCCTCATACGACAATTCTGCAGCAGACAACTTTGAACATATTTTGTCAAACATTGGTAAATCTCTATAATTGAATGGATTATAAACGTTACAGTATGACGAAAAGTCTACCGTCTGCTGATGCATCAGAAAGCGTCTATTTGAGGAAAAGGGTTAAAGAATAATTATTTATAGGATAAGTGGGATAAGGGTTAAAAATAGTTGGTATAACTTTGTCTTCCTTCTGCTCTTTTTCATGTCTCAAGGATCATGTATGCAGCCTAAAAACATGCATTATGTTTTCACATGCATGCATGAATGCTATTCACATTTCAACATTTAACCCTTTCTCGCATAGAAAGAATCTGCAGCAGAAAACTTCGAAAACATCTACATGTATTTGGAAAGTATGGGAAATCTCAGACTTGATGAAAGTACAATTTTAGAATATAGATAAAAACATTGTAGGTGCAAGAGAAATTGCTCGTCATGAGCAATTTCAACTCTTGTTTAAATATGTTCAAACCTCATCTGCTGCAGACTAGTAAATTGTGGGAAAGGTTATTTATATTGTTCCAGAAACATACACTGATGAATTAGATAAACCATTTACCTCATAGCATAATATTATTTTAAGAGTTTATTTTAAAACAGTTGTTTGTATCAACCTGTGACTGCAGGTGGGAATGGTCTACTGACTCGATTAAATACCCAACCGTGATACACCACACACTGAACAACCAAAACATTTTAAGTATGGTCTATAATGGATCATAAATGTGTAACCGGATGTAAGATGATTAGACTGACAAAATGTTTAAATGAGGAAATGAACACATGATATCTTATTTTACACCCAAACTTTACATGTATACTGCATACTCGAAAAATTGTCTTCTGAACTCTTTTTCCTGATGAAACAAATCTGCAGCAGACAATTTTGAAAACATCTTGACAAACATATGAAATATCAATAAAATGAAAGTAACCATTGTGGCAAAAGGTGAAATTGCTTGTTTTGTCCCCGAGGCATCAGAAAGGGTCTATATGTGGGAAAGGGTTAACCTTTTACCTGAATCAGTGGATGACTTTAGAAATCATTGTGGGAATAGGGGAATTTGCATACACTGAGTAACTCTTCCCTTATTTCTAACATGTTAACACCTATAGCTGCAGTTTGACGCATCTACAGCAGATGATTATTGAAAACCATTGTGACAAAAGAAGAAATTGCTCAAAACGAGCAATTTTTGCTTTTGCCACAATGTTTTCAACTTTTTTCAGTTCTTATACCTTCATTTATATAGTTGTTCATTGTTTTTGCTCAGATGCTTTCAAAGTCGTGCTGCAGATTTGTTGTATGTTGGGAAGGGTTTAAAATATGCATCAACAGTTAATTTTATTATTTTCTTTTCACAATAGGGCTCTAAAAATGTAAAGGGTGAAAATTAATGAAATAAAAATATAGGGTTTGAGGCAGATATATCAGAATTTATTGTTTAATCCTTTCCCACATACAACAAATCTGCTGCAGACGACTTTGAAAAATATAGTGACACAAACCTGAAAAATCTCAATAAAAGATAGCTTGGTTGTTAAATTAAGTTGAATTAAAACATTGTAATTGCTCATCATGAGCAATTTCTCCATTCAGGCCACAATGCTTTTAAAAGTCGTCTGCTGCTATTGCGTCAAAATGCGTCTACAGATGGGAAAGGGTTTAATCTTTTCATCATTATTATGGAATTGGGATTTGCAATTTGAGGAGATTTCATTTAGCCTATTTAAATAGTCATCACTTCATGACGATAATAACTTATAATCTGATAACTGAATCTCAGATTCAAAGTTTACATGAAATTACAATACTAAAACAAAATAGACACAGTCACACTATTGCATGAAATTATGCAGTCAGTAAGACACATTTTTGATAAAATATTGTCTAAATTTATAAGGGTAAATAAACTGTAATAACACTTTCCCACATATACAACACATTTGCAATGGACGAATTTGAAAACAATAGGGACACACATCTTTAACCTTTTCCCTCATACAGACGCTTTCCGACGCCTCTACAGCTGCTTTTTGAAAACAGTGACAAAAGAAGCAATTGCACAAAACGTGCAATTTCTCCTTTTGTCATAGGTTATCCATTCAATAAAAGAGATTTTCCATTATTTGACTAAATATGTTCAAATTTGTCTGCTTCAGAATTGTTGTATGAGGAAAAGGAAACTAATGAAGAGTTGAAAATATTGTGGCAAAAGGAGAAATTGCTTGACATGAGCAATTCCAACTTTTTAAAAGTTGTCTACTGCAGAGGCATCAAAATACATCTGAATGTGGGAAAGGGTTGAAGTAGAGCTCCAGATTCATGCTCGTAAATCTATTTTCATTTCCCCACATTATATTGTTAGTAACAACTCAATAGAATCGTCTTAGCAAGACCTCTTTATTGTTTGGTGTTTTACATGGCTTTAAAACAAATTTCAGTTATATCACAGTGTTTCCTTGGTAAGTTGCCATTACTACCGGTCCATTGATCCCAGTTGTAATGCTAACCCGGCAATACAGAGTGCTTAGAAGTAGGGCAGCCAATACTACCATTTTTAAAGTCTTAGCTTATTGTTGAGTATCAACAACATAGTATCTGATTTAGTAATAACACTGGTTTACCCCTAACCTGGATCTAAGGGGCATAATCATAAAGGGTGTGTTCATGATCAGTGAACTGATCTAAGGAACATAATCATAAAGGGTGTGTTCATGATCAGACTGATCTAAGGGACATAATCATAAAGGGTGTGTTCATGATCAGTGAACTGAGGAACATTGAGCTGGTCTACATCCTTTAACCCTGTCCCACATACAACATCTTTGTAGCAGACCACTTTGATAACATCTTGACAAAAGTGTGAAATCTCTGTAAATGAAAATAGTTTTTCTTAATCAAGTTAAAAACATTATGACAAAAAGAGAAGTTGCTTGTTTTGAGCAATTTCTTTTGTCACATTGTTTTCAATAGGTCGTCTGCTATAGAGGCGTCAGGATTGGTTGATTGATTGGGGTTTAAAGCCGTTTTCAAAACAAAATCAGTCATTATCACGGCGGACAGGTCACCTACTCGATCATGCGTTTCCTGGCTTTATCATGCCAGTAATCAAGAGGCGTCAGGAAGGATCTATATGTGGTAAAGGGTTAACAAGCTATCCTATAATTTGATGTTGTTTCCCCACCTTAATTGTGTTTGTTTGTTTATATATATATGTTATTTCAAACAACTTTCAAAGATTTCTCAGTTATATATCAGCATTTCCTGGGGTGAGTTACAAGTACTGCCATATATTATTATCCTGACACCATGGACTTGAGTCAGTCGCAACTTTGTATTAAAACTAGTAGGTTTGCATTTTATTGATGTTTATAGTCATTTTCAACAGATTTTTCAACTATATCATAGAGACATGGTCCCTGGTGACATTATTTTAGCAGGTTTAACCTGCAGTGCCCGCCTATGAAAAATGTATACTTTTCACCCAGGGAACTCCAAACTGTGTGCAACAAGCAAGATTATATTGAAATAAGTAACCCCAGTTCTGGAAGGAAAATTGCATTAATTTCCTTTACTGCTTATTAATTTTAGGGATGATAACTTTTTTCCATGAAACAGCAGAGATCATACACTTTGTTTGGTGTTTTCACACCAATTTCAAAAATTCAGTTATATTTATAACCGCGTTTCCTGGGTAAGTTATCAGTACTTCTGATCAAATTATCCTGACACTAGCCAGTCAGTTAAGCTGTAATGAGCACCAAGGATGGTAGCCCAATAATGAAGTAAATGGATCAACTCAACAGCTACAACATAAGATGTGTTAATCAGTGTAGATCATGATCAAAGTCTGTACTGTAACAGGATGTAAAAAATTGACATTAATTACTTAAATATAGGTAAAAAAAATCCTTTTATTATAATACATACAGATTTACAGACACATACATGGTAGAGAGCAGACATTTTCAAATTTAAGAATGTATTAGAATTTCTTCAGTGAAATTAAAGATTTAGAAATGCCAACATTGAAGCTATTTTAACCCTTTGCCTGGCAGAAAGATTTCAACAGGTCTGACTTATAGTCCCCACAAAATGACCTCAAAGGAGTACTCATATTAACAGAAGAGATTACTCATGACAAACAATTACTCCTTTTTATGTTGGCAGAGCTTTGATTCAAACTCACCACTCCTGCATTGACAGCCCACGTTCCTACCGACTGAGCTACCATGAATCTGAACAAATTAAAGCATAACATTGAGACAGTATAAACATAACAAGAGGGCCATGATGGCCCTGGATCGCTCACCTGAGTGTTAACAAGATATTCCTTAAATTTGACCTAGTGGCCTAGTTTTTGACCGGACATGACCCAGTTTCGAACTTGGCCAAGATATCACTAAGACAAACATTCTGACAAAGTTTCAACATGCCCAAGCCAAAAATGTGGCTTCCATAGTGTTAACAATATTTTCCTTAAATTTGACCTAGTGACCTAGTTTTTGACAGGACATGACCCAGTTTCAAACTTGGCCAAATATCACTAAGACAAACATTCTGACAAAGTTTCAACATGCTCAAGCCTAAAATGTGGCTTCAAGAGTGTTAACAAAATTTTCCTTAAATTTGACCTAGTGACCTAGTTTTTGACCGGACATGACCAAGATTTGATCAAGATGAATGTTCTGATAAACTTTCATGATGATCGTATGTAAAATGTAGTCTGTAGAGTGTTCACAAGGGCAAATGTTGACGACGGAGTTTTGGGACTTGTCCTGCATGGTCATTTGATGATGTTCAATAAGTGTGTGAAGTTTCAAAGCAATATAGCATCATTCTGTGGTTTGTGAGAAAAAGCCTTGCATGCAAAACTTTAACCAACAATTCTTAGTCGAAAAAAGGGCATAGTTGTGTCAAAATTTTAATATAGAGTTATTGCACTTGTCCTGCAAGATCATTTGATGATATTTAATATGTGTGTGAAGTTTCAAAGCAATTATTATCTGTGGTTTATGAGAAAAAGCCTTGCATGCAAAACTTGCAAATGCCAACCCCAACGCACAAGTGACTGTAATATATATATAGTCAGCCAAAATTAACTCTAAATACAGCCATGGTGGCCATGTTTTTTGACCAATCAATATGGCTTGAAGGAATCTGAAAGAGGGTAACCCTAGGAACATTTCATCAAATATATATGGCAAAATAGAACCGCCCCCTGGTGGCCATAGTTTTCGACCAATAGCTGGCTTGAAGGAATCTGAAAGAGGGTCACCCAAGGAAAATTTCTAGGAAATTATTTGAAAATGAGCCAGACACTTTCGTCGGAGATTTTTTTTACATTTTCACTATAGCAGCATAGCTATATAAGTCAAAATATCCCCGCCCTCTGGCGGCCATCTTTTTCGACCAATCAACATGCCTTGAAGGGATCTGATAGAGGGTCACCCAAGGAATATTTCTACGAAATTATTTGAAAATTGGCCAAACACTTTCGGAGGAAAAGATTTTTTAAGTTTTCACTTTAGCCATACAAGGCAAAATAACTCCGCCCATGGCGGCCATTTTTTCGACCAATCAACTTGGCTGAAGAAATATGATAGAGGGTCACTCAAGGAACATTTCCTGACACTTTCGGAGGAGAACATTTTCACTTTAGCCATAATAAGGGAAAAAAAAGGCCACACTCTGGCAACCACGTTTTTCAACCGATTAACATATGGCTTGAAGGAATCTGAAAGAGGGTCATTCGAGGAACATTTCTACAAATTTATTTGAAAATTGGCCTGAAGCTTTCGGAGAAGAAGATTTTTTAAAGTTTTCATTATTTTTTTCTTTTGGTTGCCATGGAAACCATAATTCTGCATGGATCCAAAAAAATTGATGGAATTCAAGAGAGAACATTGAGAGGATGTTTCCTATGAAGATTCATCCCAATTGGCTAAGTGAGGAGAAGCCGTTTGAAGCAAATCGTTTACAGACTGACAGACAGACACACGCACAATGGACAATTTGCCATGACATAAGCTTGACTAGTGGAGCTAAAAATTGAGCAATATCTCCTCTTTGCTTCAATGTCTTCAAAAGAAGTCTGCTACAGAAACGACAGAAAGCGTCTTAAGGTCTGAAAGGGTTAAAGCCTAATATACACCACCTTATCTAGGCCTCTGAGGAGAATTAATTGCAATACATTCAACGGCCATGCACTTGGCCATGCACTTGTCACACGCCCATCACATGATCCAATAAGTAGGATTAAACCAATAGTGTGCATACTCAAAAGAATTGTCGCTGTCACTGAGAGGATCTATTTGAGTACCTACAACTTAGGAGTGGGAAAAGGATTTAAGAAAATGGAAAAAAAGGCATTAAACACCTGATAAAAATTGTAGAATCTTCCAAACTTATTTTTATACATTTTCTTTCTGTTGCCTTGATGCTTTATGTCACCTGCTGCAGATTTATGTTGTATGTGAAAAAGGGTTTTTCTATTTAATGTGTAAAGTAATGGATTAAACAAATATATATATATAACAACAAACGTCTCTTTATTCCACTTAACAATACATGTACTTTCAATCCAGTTACTGGGATATTTATTTAATATTACATAAAGTAATTCTCCATACAGTTGAATGGAAAATAAACCCATCTCTTATTTGAATATCTTTTTAAATACTTATCATTTCAGCTCTCTATACCTGCAAGGATCAAACCCAGTATGCCCTATGCCAAATCACACACACTTACCCCTAACTGAGACGGATTTTTCAATTGTGGAATGCCTAGAGTAGAGTCATCAGCTGCAGTTGTCTAACATTCAGATATATTTATTCCAAAACAATTATTGGGAAAGGAGTAATAGCTTAATTACATAATGACATTAACAACTTTGACAAAGGTTTTCACAAGTGCCAGACTCATTGTCTGGTCATAAACGGGGCACAGTGTGTCATTTACAAAAAAGTTATTCAAGCAATGAGTGTAGTATAGCTAAGTGTACTTTGTAAATTGATGTACTTTTGCCATGAAAAACAAATCCCTTTTTTTTTTTGAAAATCATACTAATGACAAATAATAACAATAAAATATTTTATAATCTGTTTATCATCATAAGCGTGTTCTAAGGATCTTCAAGGGCACTTTTAGAACAAAATAGTAAACAGTCAATTTTAAGTCCTTGTTTAACTGCATGGTCACAGCCTTGAAGACTGATTTCTATTTGATCTTTTTTTTAGAAACATTACAAAGTTGAATATTTGGATTTAGTTGCATACAACAAATCTGCACCAGGCGACCTTGAACGACGTTTAGTACAAAGAATATGGAAATACTCTTTAAAATGAAAGAACAATTTTTTAATAAAGTTGAATACGTTCATATAATGAGCAATTTCTCCATTTGTTTCCAAAGTTTGCTGCAAAGGAGCAAAAAAGCATAGCAAATAATATATGTGGAAATTTAGGGGTAATAAAGCTTTTACAGAATTGTCTTCCTTGAAACTTTGTAAAATTTACCATGGAAAGTTTGATTGGTTATTGCAAATTTTGTGTACCAGTTTGGCATTTGCTTCCATTTTTGAACATACAAAGTATTTTGTGATTTTTTGTTGTTAATTTAAATATTTAAAAAATATAACTTGCTGACAACATTTTGTAAGTTACCTCCCATCTTTTAAGATCAATTTCGCATTTTGCAACAAATATCAATGTTTTAAAAAATCCTCATGGGGAGTTGCATCATAATAAATCTACATGTGGAAAAGGGATTCAAGTTACAAAGGTCTGCTGCAAATACACAATCTTTGAAAACATTAAGTCAAACTGACAAATTTCTCCTTTTGCAACATTGATTTAGACAGTGTTTTTTAATTACACAATACATTGATAGAGATTTTCTCCAAGATGTTTTCAAAGTCCTCTGCAGCAGATTTATTGTATAAATGTGGGAAAGGGTTAAACAGAGCATGCCCTAAGACCACATTTTCCGCAGATGAGCAAATTTCAACCTTTGGCCACACTGTTTTCAAAAGTCTTCTGCTGCTATTGTGTCACAATGTGTCTGCAGGTGGGAAAGGGTTAAATTATAATAACAATCATCATCATGGGAAACCACCAATTGCTGAATAATTCATGCACTATGGTATATATGTAATACATTATTTTTCATATGAGCGAGTTTGGGTCTAATTTTTTTTTTTTCATCAGAGAACAGTGAAGCCTGGGGCAATCAGGCTTCAATAAGTGTAATCCAAGATGCACTTGACAATCATCTATAAGTATGACCCTTGTAACATTGTTTTCGCAAATTTACCATTTTATTTGATTCTTTTACAGAGAGTAACTAACACCCCAAATTGCCAGAAATATGAAATTATATAAATTTCTTAACCCCTTTCCCGATTTCAAAGCTTATGTAGCAGATGCCTTTGGAAACCATCAGTATCAAATACAGAATGGGGTTTTTGGTTCATTTTTGGGGCAAATATTGGTCCTTTTCCCTTCTCCAAAAAGTTTTTTTTTTACACCTAAAATCCCCTCAAAATGATAAACAACAAACCATTAATAAATTTACCAAAATAATTGTACAATGAAAAATAGAGAAATTTAATGTTGAAATTGTTTATAAACATATACTTCTGTTTATCTGTGTTTGACATAATGTACCATCACATGTTGGGTGACTTTTCATTAATAGCTGCTTTAAGTATTTGTAATTTCCCTCCTACAAGTTTTGACATTTTTTATAAGGAGTAATTTCTCCTCTTTCCAAAATGTTTTCCGCTCTATTCAATTTTTGTATTCAATTTACAGAGATTCTTCATATTATGTGCCTGCAGCAGACAACTTTTGAAAACATTGTGATAAACAAGAGGGCCATGATGGCCCTGGATCGCTCACCTGATTTTTTTTCCATTCACTTTAGCCATGTAAGCCCTGCCCCCCTGGGGCCATAGTTTCCGACAAACTAACTGATAGAGGTCGCCCTAGGAACATTTCTACAAAATTATTTGAAAATCGGCCTGACACTTTTGGAGGAGAAGATTTTTTAAGTTTTCACAAAAGCCATATAAGGCAAAATAGCCCCGCCCCCTGGCCAACTAACTAGCTGATGTCAGGATAAATGGACCAATTTCACTGGTAAGTTACCCAGGAAACGCAGTGATATAGCTGGACAATTGCTGCCTTTTCAATTCATATCAAAATAATATTCTTCGTCTCTTGTGTGATATCAGGGACAGATAAGAGGGATAGGCAACTCAACCTGTACACCTGTTTAATATCTGCTTAGAATATCACCCATAGAAAAAAATTTGTCCAAATTTTCAAATTTTGTAGCAAATAAAACTTTGAAGTCACATTTGGCACATAATCAAAACATACATATTCTGAAAGCTTAAGATTTCAACCACAGTTAGAAATACGATGAACAACTGGAATGTCTTTGTATTTTGAAAAATGACCGGTTTAAAAGACATGGGTATTGGGATTTCTGTATTATTTTATTTTTTCCCAAAGATTAATAGACTGACATTTTTCATAAGGATAACATGTGAAGTATATTGAAATATCTACTGCAATAGAAAAATGTTTAAACTTCCAGAAAATATTTTTCTTTTATTTTCATATATCTGGAATAGTTTTTAAGTTTTACTTGCTACAAATGTTAATATGAGTGATATTTTAGTATTCAATTTAGTTGCTTATCCCTCTTATCTACGTCCATTGTGATATGTAAAATATTTTATTACACATTAATCCATATAGTTTTACTACTGCTACTTGATAGAGAGAAAGATGTTTTATAACTGTTTCAAAAATAATAAAACACAAAACCACACAGCCTCTTAATATGAAATCTTACCATGGCTGCAACTGGTGAAGTGCACATGTAACCACACATTCCTTCAAAGAAACCTTTTGCAGATAGATCTTTGTAGTGCTCTTTGAAATGTGCTAAATCAGGCTGAAAGAGAAAAGAAAGTTTACCAATCTAGACCATCAAGAACTAGAACTATCACTAAAGGTGATTAATACCCCGCCCAAACCCCTGACACATATTATACCTCACAATATTATCTTTGACTCGGACAATTTGAATATCAGTATCAAAAAGAAATACTAAGATGATATCAAAAAGCAATATACAAATCTAATTTTAA
>JAUELF010286769.1:0-10206 GCA_031471495.1 Clinocardium nuttallii | reverse complement strand
AGCATGTATACAACATAATAAAGGGTTCACACAATATAATAATAATCGTCATTATAAGACAGTTGAGGCGTTCCATAGAAAGCCATTACTTTTATTTTTTAAGACTTCCAATGTCAACTCTATCAAAAATGTTGAAGCATTTATATGCATCTTCAGAAGGAGACCGTTTAGATAATTGTTAAAAAAGAGAGAATTGTTTATGATAAGCCATTTCTTCTTTTGTCACAATGTATTCAATATTATTCTAATCATTGTGTCAATTACGGAGTTTTGTCATAATTTTGCCTATATACGGTCCAGCATGTGCTTAATTAAAGACCACCGATGGAAAGTGAACACTTTTGTCTCTGTTAACAGATGGTCTTTAATCACAGGGTCATTTATACAGAAAATTGGTATTTGGGAAACTAAACATATGGTAGCTATAGACAGGGAATTGCTATTCCAATGTGGTGTTAAGCACTGGTTTTAAAGTCGTCTAGTACAGATATGTTTTTTAAAAGAGTTAAACAGTGGTCAATACGACGTCAGCAGAGAACGTAATGAATACACGTGAGACAGACTGAAGATTGCTTTGATTGATTGATTTGATTGATTGACATTCTATAGCGTGTTTACACATCGTAAGTATTAAATTTAATTAGTGCGCGTATCATTCCGGTATAACATTAACCCTTTCCCACCTGTGACATCTTCGTAGACGACGACTTTTAAAACGCATTGTCTAGCATATGGAAACTCTCTTTATATGAAGGAATGATTATAAAATTAACATTAAATCGTTGAAGTAAATTGGAAAGATTTACCATTATAGCATTTTTTCTCCGTTTGTCACAATGTTTTTAAATGTCTCCTGCTTCAGATTTGTCGGTAAGACTCTCATATTTAACCCTTTACCTCATACGACAATTCTGCAGCAGACGACCTTGAACGTATTTTGTCAAAACATAGAAAATCTCCATAATTGAATGGATAACTTATAAAGAAAATTAGAAAAGATTGTGGCAAAAGGAGAAATTGCACGTTCTGTGCAATTTCTTCTTTTGTCACTATGTTTTCAAAAAAAGCCGTCTGCTGCAGGGGCGTCAGAAAGCGTTTGTATGAGGGAAAGGGTTAAAGGCATTCTTTATAAATCAGTAGAAAGCATCAGGTTAAGGTAATGCTTCAACACATCGTATACAGCAAGTGTGGTAAGACAAGGAGTATTAGTTGGTTCTGAGATATAGCATGTAACCATTACCACATAGCCATAACGTTCAGAATCGTCTGCTGCAGGATGTAACATTTAAAAAGCGTTTAAAGGCAATTAAAGGCTTTTGCAAACAATGCAGATTCAGATGAGACAGCTCGTAACGAGCTATCTCTCCTAAAATGCATTGTTTGCCACTTAGACATTAAATGTTATCACATGAAGAAATGAAGTTGTCTAATTTTCAGCATGGAAGAGTCGACTTTATATATTATGGTAGGTAGTGAAAGAGTTAAAAGCGAGCTCCGGGATTTATCTCATTTTCTGATATTGACGTAAAAATGGCTTGTTCAAATTGACAGATCTATTTGAGAGCACCGTTTATTTACTTTGTTTAAATATTGCTTAAGTACCCTGGCAAATCTCTGCACTAATGTAACTTTCTAATCGAGTATTGAATGTACGGATTCGTGTGTCTATTAACCGGTTAGTATTTACACATGGGCTATTCTCACGCACGATCCTAGTGCCAGACATTTGTGTTTAATTGTCGCTTTTATTTTTCCTTCGTTTGGTTTAGAAACGTGTTTATTACAACTCAAATTCAATTTTTAAAGTAATAAAAGACAAATGAGTATTGTGACAACGTGTGTAGATTCTGATATGACAACGTGTGTAGATTCTGATATGACAACGCAGATGAACAGGCTATTCCGTACACTAATTATCCTCTCCAGAAATACCAAGTGTTCCCCTGGAATATGCTTAACACACACCTTAAAAGGGATACCAAGGCAGAACAGAGAATCGACATTCAATGTTAACCGAGCGGTTCAGGTTCGATTCCCAGTCGCATATGTAATGACGAATTACCCTTTGGCAAGGCACAATTAGTCGGCTAGTACTAGGATCGTGAACAAGTGTTCTATCGTCGTGGTATGACACAAATACTGTTTAATGCGAGGTAACATTCCAATGCAACAGATACATGGTGAATATTTTAGTAACAACATGGACGTCTTCTTTCTGACCTCCCGTTTAATCTGACCGGGTATTTAACCTTTTCCCTCATATTGACGCTTTCTGACGCCCCTGCAGCAGACGGCTTTTTGAAAACATAGTCACAAAAGAAGAAATTGCACAAAATTGCATTGTCACAATGTTTTCCACTTTTTGTCATAGGTTATCCATTCAATTAAAGAGATTTTCCATTATTTGACAAAATATGTTCAAAGGCGTCTGCTGCAGAGTTATGGTATGGGGGAAAGGGTTAACTTTGATTTAGAAGGAAAGCCACCTAAGCGTACACGTGTCATTCGGTCTTTCTATTTCAAAGATGAACAATACCAAAGAGTTCAATTATTGTAAATTATGTGTATTCCTAAGGGAAGAAAGTCAGTAAAAACTCATATCAATAAAACTGTGCGGGAATTGTATGATGCCGCGACAGAAACGACGTCACGGTGTCCTGACGACAAATAACCAAACTTAGGTTCTAAAATCGTCGGAGGTCAATGTTCATCCAAAAAACGAATGTCTAATTGGGCAGTTAGACATTAAAGATTCGATTAGACATTCACAAATTAAGAGAATTAGGTACCAAATTCGCCATAGGTATTTATACATTCAAAAACCAATGTCTAATTGGTCAGTTAGACTTTAGACATTCGATTAGACATTCACAAATTAAGAGCATTAGCTATTAAGTTCGTCATAGGTCATTGTACATGCAAAAACCAATGTATAATTGGTCAGTAAGACATTAGACATTCGATTAGACATTCACAAATTAAGATATTTAGGTACGAAATTCGTCGGAGGTCATTGTACATGCAAACAACGAATGTGTTTACCTAATTAGACCTACAACAACTTTGGATTATATATCGTTTGCGATATCAATTTGCGAATGTCTGATCGAATGTCTAATGTCAAATTACTAGTAATTAGGCATTCGGGTATTTTTTTTAATGTCTAATGTCTAACATATAATGCTCTGCCAACTTCACATACTTCATAATATAATTTCTTAAACACCAGAATAGACTGTACTTAAATTTCTGGTGTTGTTTTTTTTAATCTTTAGAGTAAATATCTACAATTGCTGTTGTAAATTTGAAATGTTCATAGTTAAGAAAATACTTGTACATGAGGTAAAGGGGTTAAAATAATGTATTCAACCGCATTATATTGTTTGGTAAACGCTGTTTGTTTATCAAACCTTTTCTCGAAATAGTCACTTGTTTATTATTAGAGGTCTAACAACTATTGGGGTCGAACTTTCAATTACAGACAACGGTCAACGCTATCAACACTACCATTAACCCCTTTTTACAAACACCAAGTCGGCAGCAGACGACTTTAAAAACGTATAGGAAAACAATTAAGGAAACACTTCATGAAAGAGAGAATGCTTATAAGATAGAGATGGAAACTCCGTGGCAAATACAGGAATTTCTCAATTTGACGATTTGACCATTTAACCATTATGTTTACAAAAGTTGTCAGCTGCACATGCATCAACATATGTCAATGTGTAGGATCCGGTTAAACAGTAAGGATGAAAAACGTCAATATATATTGTTGTGTCTTGTTGATCAGTTGGCTTGTTTATGACGTTCAACCCTTTCCCACCTGCAGACGCATTTTGACGGAATAGCAGCAGACGACTTACTAAAACCTTGTGGCCAAAGGTATACATTACTCATCATGATTAATTTCTCCTTTGGCCACACTATTGTTTCAACTGTATTCAACAGTAAAGTTTTTTACGGAGATTGTTCAGGTTATTGTCATTATGTTTTCAAAGCCGTCTGCTGCATGTTGTATGTGGAAACGGATTAACCGATAAGGAAACCGCCTGACACCTACTGATCATATTTGTTATAAACATGTGCGCCAATAAACATGTTGACATTTCTTTGCCTGCCAGTATATAACAGTTTATGCGAAATTGAAATTTAGTGAAACAAATTAAGAATCATAGGTCAATGTTGATCAATTCTACACGTTTGTCATATTTGATTTTCATTATGTGTTTACATTCCTGTTCAGGGGTCATCGACACATGTATAAAACGCATCAAAATAAAATATTGTATCGTACATTTCTGAATAAAAACCGTTTCTTTAATGTGTTCAATTAAAACTTTTGGTGATGAGTGCTTGAAATTTGCGTCGTTTTTTCTTTTAGTTATTCCGTGATATCACGTCGATCTGTTAACAACCACATGTGTAACCTGGTTGTCTCACATCAGTACTCAATACATAATTCGTCCCTGAAAACTAGCTACTTATGACTTAGGACTATTTTTGACTCAATGGTGAAAGACGAAATAACTCAAGACGTACCAACTTTTGGCAGAGGTCGTAAAAATTTGTGTCGTGACAAATACGTCACATGACTGGAGATTACGCGAGGCTCCCAATATGTGTATACGTTTTAATTTGTAAATAAATAACTGAAAACTTATCATGTTTCAAACATAAAAGATGTTTTGCTTTTAAATATTATATTTCATACATTTTCACTGATCCTTTTCACTGAGATTTATTTCTTAAAGAAAACAATTCAAGGTTAATATGCAGAACACTTCATTTTAAAACTTCACCTTATTAGCGCCTCTCGTAGGATCGCCAACTTAACTATGAACCAATCAAAACGTTTCATTTTCTTTATTTCTTCGACATTATTCATTAAATACAACATTTGATTGGTCTACAATCTAGATAATTTGTATAACATCTAGGTCAAAACTGACGTTATTCTGCTATCGCTGGGGAAAAAAAGATAATTATTAGCAGGTTCTCCTTTAGCCACAAAGTTTTACTGCAGAAGTTTTAAAACAATAAGCAAACATATTAAAACAAAAATTGATTCCAAATATAGTATTTATATTAGATTTATTATATTCTAGAGTAAATTATTGAAAATTAAGCGTCAATCCAATTTTAATCAGTTAATCAGAAAATTCCTGAAAAATAAAGCCTAATATATGCTGTCTTGCTACAATCTTTAATGTCTGCCAACGTTTAGACAGACACTAGATGAAGAAAACACTGCTGTCAGGATAAATGGGCTAGTGGTACTGGTAACTTATTCAGGAAAAGCCGTTCTATACCTGAACAATGGTTGTCTTGAAAGCATAGTTTAACACCAAGCAACAACAAGACTTGTACTCCTATTCAATGAAAACGCACCACATATTTTATTTATTTATTTACAATTCCTACACACTTACTGCCTGTTTTCAGTAGCAGGGTGAACCGCATCGGTATTGAAGTGGTAGCGCGTCCACCTTAGGTGTGGGTTTGATCCCTGGCCTGGTCATACCATACATTAACAAGAGCGCTTATTAAACCCGGTGTTATGTGATATGACTTGGTACAGACATGCGTTTTGTTACTAAGAACATTTAAAAATATTGAACGATTTTTGAGTTATGAGGTAGGGTAAAAGTTCTGGTATGCGCACGACGACGCCAACGGTATCACATCAACCCGACTTTTAATTTTTTGTCTTCGAAATGGCAGTAAGGGCTGCCCACGTTGGCGCCCAGGATTGTGGGGTTAGTATTTCACTGACTGGCTGGTGTCAGGACAAATGGACCTGCAATATACTGGTATTAATGGTATGGGTCGGTATATCATTGCACCATATGACTCAATAGTGGTTTCGGGTAGGCTGTAAGCTTCACTATGCATTGTCAAGATCGCTATGACATCAAGTTGTATGCGCTTACAGTCAGTTAACCTCTAGAGGTCAAAACAACGTTCAAGATCAGCCACTGCTAGTCTTTTCGCCACATGGGTGCCGCATTGAGGGGTTATTGAAGCAGCCTAAAATGTCAATGGACATCAAAAACATTATAACACCATAACTTCAGGCACCGATAGACGTGTTGGATACCACGCTAGAGGATTTAGTGTCTCATGTGAAGAAGGAGGCGTAGGCGCAAATATGTAGTGGACACAACAAGCAGCCACATTCATAACCGAGTTTTGTAAACGTTTAGCTTCACACTCCTTCATTTATGCATTTAACTTCACCTCAAATACAATACAATCCATTTGTTCTATCGTGAAACATTTTTGGTAATTCCCTGAACATTATTTCAGTCTTGACATTCAAAAAGTAAGTAGTTTTAAAGTGTAATAAGTATATTTCACTGTGCGTTTTCCTTGACCAACAATAACATAAATCACCGAGATATATAGCAGAATATTTCATCTTTTCAATCTTTCACTGCTTTATATTTCTGATATCTATTTTTACACTTTTGTCTTGTAACATTTTGCAACATATTCTTTTTGTTAACAGAGGTTAAACCACCTGAATTACACCTGGACACAACTGTAAAAGATGTTGGGCCTAGTGCTAATAGGCATCGTCATATTCCCTACTGTTTCGTGCCAGTCTATCGACAATATCAACACGCTGTACACGTCATTGCTGACCAACTACAACAAGGATGTGCGCCCAGCTGTGGACCAATCAAATCCGGTTTCCGTCAATATTTCTTTTAACTTAATCTCAATTCAGGATCTGGAGGAAATTTCAGGAAAACTATCCATCAATGCCCTTGTAACACTGTCATGGATTGAACCCCGAATGACATGGAACCCATTTTTGAACAATTTCACATTCTTTATCCACATACCAAGTAAAATTGTGTGGAAACCAAACCTGGTTCTTGCCAACCCAACCGAGTCCTTTAAAGCTATTGGCCAGGACATGAACACTTGGATGAATATTCTATATTTCTACAATGGCTATTCAATCTTCACGCCTGGCGATGTATTAAATGCCATGTGCTTTATTAATGTAAAATTCTATCCATTTGACGTCCAGCGATGCGAGTTGTCGTTTTCACCTTGGGGCGTCACAGCTGATGAGCTAGTCCTTATTCCTGAATCGAATTTAGTTGGTATGGATTATTTCACAGAAAATGGCGAGTGGGAGTTAAATGCTGCCAGTATGAGAGTGGAAGCCATATCCTTCTTGTCTACCAACTTTTCCCACTGCATTATTACTCTGGAGATGGAACGTCGCCCTGCATTCATTGTGGTAAATGTGGTCCTACCAATAATGTTCATGGGCTTCCTGAACGTGCTGGTTTTCTGTTTACCAGTAGAATCTGGAGAAAGGGTTTCGTTTGCAACGACAGTTCTTCTATCAATCGCCGTGTTTCTGACACTCGTTGGCGACAACATGCCCAAATCATCAGAGCCAATGTCGGTGTTGAGTTTTTTCCTGCTAACCAGCCTTATCCTAAGTGCTCTACAATGTGTCGTGACCATTGTTAACTTGCGTATATATTACACTAGCAGCAACAAACCCATCCCTAAGTTGATTATCACACTGACAAAGCACCTCAATTCATATCACAAACCCAGAGATCAAGAATCAACACATCCCAAGATTCTAGAGGTGATTCGATCAAAGATTCAAGGCTGGGTAACCTCGAGCGATACAATTGTTGAAGAAATACAACTCGACAAAGATGAGGTCAATGACACGTGCATGACGGACACAATTGAGAAGATGGACCATCAAGGCAGAGATATGGATGTTAAAGTAACATGGATGGACGTTAGCAGTGCCGCTGATAAAGCTATGCTAGTCTTTTCTTTAATGTGGTCGATATCTTCAGCTCTGGCATTTGTAATTGTTGGTCTCACAAGGCATGCCCCTACATGACATTGTCTGTGTAATGATACTTATTTATTGTAATTTGCATTGTAAATGTCCATGGAAAAGTGTGTTATAATTATCTGGATCTTCAGGCGAAGTATACTTTCGATACAAAATTTAAAACACTTCCTACACTGTTTTCAAATGTCGCCTGCAACGTAATGTTTTCTTAAGTTGACTGTATCAGTATCAGGGAAAGGCTCACATTGAATGGACTTTTTAAAAATTGTTACGGAGAAGAAACAACAAAATACGTTTCTCGTAACTGTTTCCTTATATGACATTTGTAGAGTCGTCTGGTTTGAATATGATTGTATAAGCTTCGTTTTCATACAGTCATGGTAAGTCTTTTTAACCCTTTCCCTACTACGACTTTTTAACATATTTTGTCAAAAAATAGAAACTCTCTATAATTGAATGGATAACTTATGACTAAAATTGAAAACATAGTGGCAAAAGGAGAAATTGCTCGTTTTGAGCAATTTCTTCTTTTGACACTATGTTTTCAAAAGCCATCTGCTGCAGAGGCGTCAAAAAGCGTATATATGAGGAAAAAAGTTAATAGACAAATACTTAGTCAAATAAAAACTCTATACATAATTAGTTACATATTTAATTTTTAATTCAAAACAGTTAACAACGCATAAACTTTCAACAGAGTAACGAACAAATATATAAATCTATCAGCCATTTAAATTCCAAACTGACCTCTTCAGGTGGCATTCATATCACGAAAATGGTGAAATAATATAACACTTTCATTTTAACATGTTTCAAAATAGTTCAATAACAAAACAAATGTATCACATAATGAAAATTTGAGCATTAATTCAGTGTTGTCACTGTCAACTATTGCATATTTAGTGTAAATCTATTTCGGACTATGGCACATTTAGTGTAAATCTATATGGGACTATTACACATTTAGTGTAAATCTATTTGGGACTATTGCACATTTAGTAATTTATTTGGGACTATTGCACATTTAGAGTAAATGTATTTGGGACTATTGCAAATTTAGTGTAAATCTATTTGGGATTATTGCACAATCAAGTTTTGCAGATGTCCTCAACAAATTTGGTCCTCCTCATGGTCAGGCTCTATTCATAGATCATATTTCTTTATTTTGACTCATAAACCAACAGATACAATACATTTAATATCCAGTTTCAAATGAATAAAAAGTAATACTAACAAATTGTAGCACAGTTTTAAATTCTGTTTTGTTCAAAAAGTCATATAGTTATCTGCCACTGTGTGCACTAGTATGTTGTTTTAAGCTGTTGAAATCAGTTGAGGGGGTCTTATGTCACATCTCATGCGTCACTGTACAGCGGATTCTCGATGGATGTGGAACTCTGAAAAACAATAAAAGAAAGTTGTTAACCATTTGATATTTAAACCTTTCCCACTTATAGTCGACTTTAACGCATCTGCAGCAGACGACTTTTGAATACATTGTGGTTATTCAGGAGATTTTTCAACTCTATTTGATAAATAAACTCTTATTTATATAGAGTTTTCATTTTTTTGGCCATTTTTGTTTTCAAAGTCATCTGCTGCTGCAAGGATGTTATATGTGGGAATTAATAAATCTGTGTGGGTTTTTTCTTCAGAGGACTTTGAAAACATTGTACCAAAAACCTGAAATAGGGCCATAAAATATAGATGATTGTTAAATAAAGTTGAATTAAAACATTGTTGCAAAAAGAGATAATGTTTATCTTGAGTAATCATTCATTTTGCAAAAATGTTCTTAAATGACGTCTGCTCCAGATAAGTTAACCCTTTCCGTCATGTAGAATGCTTTCTGACGCCTTTTGAAAACATTGTGACAAAGAAGAAATTGCTCAAAACGAAAAATTTCTCCTTTTGACACAATGTTTTAAACTCTATTCATTAAGTATGTCTTCAATTGGGGAGACTTTCCACTTTATTGTTGAGACGTTTTCAAAGTCGTCTGCTGCAGATGTGTTATAATTGGGAAAGGGTTAAAGTTCTGTGAATGTTGGTTTTCGCGTGAAGTGAATCAAACACACTTACCATTCCATATCCAGCTCCATCTATTGAACTCATCTGGAACTGTAAATAAATAATGATAGCCATGCAGAAGCATTTCGACACATCTGCAGCAGACTTTTGAAAACATTGTAGCAAAGTGCGAAATTCAATCTTTTCAGCAGTCTATAAGCATTACACTTTCATTTATTGAGATGTTCTATTTCTTTTTGCTTGGAAAGAATGTTATGTGTTGTACTGGTGTGAGAAAACCAGGAAACACATGAGTAGGTGAACTGGCCGCCGTGATATGACTGAGAAATTGT
>JAUELF010286758.1:0-10206 GCA_031471495.1 Clinocardium nuttallii | reverse complement strand
TATGAGTAATGTTATCACGTTATATGAGTAATGTTATCACGATATATGAGTAATGTTATCACGATTTATGAGTAATGTTATCACGTTATATGAGTAATGTTATCGCGTTATATGAGTAATTTTATCACGCTATATGAGTAATGTTATATGAGTAATGTTATCACGTTATATGAGTAATGTTATCACGTTATATGAGTAATGTTATCGCGCTATATGAGTAATGTTATCGCGTTATATGAGTAATGTTATCACGTTATATGAGTAATGTTATCGCGTTATATGAGTTATGTCATCGCGTTATATGAGTAATGTTATCACGTTAAATGAGTAATGTTATCGCGTTATATGAGTAATGTTATCACGTTATATGGTAAATGGCATCACGTTATATGAGTAATGTTATCGCGTTATATGGTAAATGACATCGCGTTATATGAGTAATGTTATCACGTTATATGAGTAATGTTATCACGTTATATGAGTAATGTTATCACGTTTTATGAGTAATGTTATCACGTTTTATGAGTAATGTTATCACGTTATATGAGTAATGTTATCGCGTTACATCCCAACCAATCAGAGGATGGCACATGTTCACGTGTTAGATTGTTTTTGTCCTATAGCACTTCTAATTTAAATAGTTTGTCAATAGCACAGTTTGTATTCGGTAACACGTGTGATTGTTTACGTGTTTGAGAAACATAAATGAGCCGTCCCGAGAGAAAATCAACATTATGGTATCATCGTAATGCATCGACTAGATCAGCCTGCGCTGTCCGCGCAGACTGATCCGGGCCGACACATTCCATCTCCGAGGGAAAGAGGTATAGAGAAATGATTCCTGAAACCGAAAATCCACTGGAGGTGAAACATGTCTGTCCTGGTTAGTCTTCGCGGCATGCTTAGGACGATAAGAGTCGACACTTTACGCAGAGACCACAGTGTTGGTTTTCTCGCGAGACGGATCAATTAGTCACGAGACAATTCTTTCCAACATGCGGACGCTCGGATTGTTGACGCATCTGCAGCAGACGAATTTAATTTTCTCCTTTTGGCACAATCGAATTTTAGAAACCTTGAAGCCAAAAACGAAATGTTTCAAAACCAGCATTTCTTTTTATTAGCGCAATGATTTTTAACTCTATTCAATAATTATTTTTACATTCATTGAGCTGTTTCTTGTTTGTCATTAATATTTTCGAGACAGTCTGCTGCAGATTTGTTGTTTGATAAATAAGGTTAGCCCTTTCCCACATACAGACGCCCCTGCATAAAACAACTTTTGAAAACATTGTGGGCTTGTTTTCCGTTTTGCCATTATGTTTTCAACTTTATTCAAGAAATCTTTTTTCATTTTTAGAGAGTTTCAACATTTTGGCCAAGATTTATTTTTTAAAGTTGTCTGCTGCAGATTTGTTGTACGTTTTAAAATAAAATAAAAAAAAGATTTTCTCACGCCGCGGATCAATTTGAATTATAAACAATAACACTGGTATCGATTTTATTTGATACGACAAAGGAAATGTATTTGTTCATATTAGTCGATGTTAATAGTTGTTCCGTAGACATCGGTTCTATACTAAGTACAAATTGGAACGGGATTCTCAAACCTATTTATTTGATGCCTATGGAAAAGCTATTAACAAAGTGAAATAAAAATGCGTTTTAAAATACGTTTATTTGTTAAACCAACGTTTTCGTGCATTTCTAGAATAATTTGTATGAAATTTTGCATTAGTTGAAATAACAATGCGCAATAAAAATGCAAGTATGCATTTATAAGAAAAACACTTTGTTTTAAAATGATGGTAATCTTAAATCTTACTTTGGAAAAAATATAAATAAATAAAAAATGCTCGCTTTTATAAGTATTTTTACACATTTTTAGGACTACGAAATAAAAAGTCCACACAATTTATGATTGGTCTTCAATTACAAAGTTTTGCTAAATAATCATCCGGTGAGTATTTAGAGTTAGACAATTTGAACAAAAACGTGAAACACTTAATACTCTTGTTTCTACTAGTAAATATAAATTTGAAGATGGTGCCAATGTTGACGGAGGAAGAGCAAGCAGAACACTGGCAGAATATCTGTAGGGTAAGAGAAGTGCGTATTGTTGGTTTGAGGTTTCTTTATTTGGTGTTTATTGTTGTTGTTTTTGATATTGTATATGAGCTCTCCCGCGAGAAAACCAACAGTAAGGCATCTGCGTAATGTATCGACCCAGATCAGCCTGTGCAGACAGCGCAGACTGATCCGGGCCGACTCAGTCCGTCTCCAGGGGATAGAGGTATAGAGTAATGATTCTTGCAATATAAATTCCAAAGGAGGCGAAAGTTGTCTGTCCGGGTAAGCCTGCGCGGCATGCTTAGGCTGATCCGGGTCGATACTTAACGCAAAGTCCACACTGTTGGTTTTTCTCGCGGGACGCTCATATCACCACGTAGTTCTGTTCACCGTGATCACAGAGTGTACCCGAACAATGTAGATATGAACCCTCGTAACCCCATACAGTGTTAGAAAAGTCTAATGTCCAAATTAAGAGCCATGTCTAGCGATTTGGATTTATATTGCCTCCCGACTGTAAAATCATCCATGGTTATAATAGCAAACAACGAGCTGAGAAACAGTTCTAGTCTTTGAATTGTAGGTTTATCTAAGTCCATATAACATAATATATGCAGACACTTATTATGAAAGTAATTGCATATAAAAAAGCGTGCTAAGTGGCATATATTACCCTTCAAACAAACTCACCAATAGCCACCTCATTATTACCAGAAACAAATGGTTAACTTCCTTATCATTGAAAGGTGTGTTACTGATGTAAATACCAGATGTACAATACCGCTATGGATATGATATTTCGCATAACCCAATCGCATTGCATTCACAGACCAAGGCGGGTTAGATCAGACCGCATTACAGATTCACACACTAATCGGTGTCTTCGTTTGCTATCTGCGTGGATAATCATGACAGGTCGAGTTCAGCCTTCACGCATTACAATCATGTATATTGTATAACCGGTTTCTCTGTGAAGCGGAGTGGCCTAACCCTTTCCACCATACAACAGATGCTTCTTTACCTTAAATAAGTCTAGAGAATTGAATATGTAAACACCGCCCGAGAGAACTCGGTTATCGTGATCGTATATTATTACATATCTACAATATTCACCTGTTTAACCCTTTCCCACGTACACACACTCTCTAATGCCTCCGAAGCAGACTACATTTGAAAACATTGTTGCCAGAGGAGAAATGAAATTGATATGAGTACAAATATAAGTAATTGTTCCTTCATTTATAGAGATTTTCATAGTTTTCACCTTAAGGTGTTCAAAGACTACACACAAAGCACAAACGAGCAATAAAGGTGAAAACCCTCATCATAAAGTTGCCTCCCCCACCCTCGCTGTCTATAAAGTATATAAATTCACAGTACTTGATCTGTATCTTGTTTTACGTGAATCTATAGATTAGAAAAATGTATGCAATGGTTGTTCAAAACAACTTAGACAAGCAGGTTTTTCGCACAACTCCCAAGGACAAGTTAAAAGTACACTTTAAAATATTTATTTGTGAATATAGAAATAAGATGTTACATTCATGATCACACTGTAAAGATGATTGTGAAAGGGTAAATTCAGTTCGTGTGTAATGTTATAACCAGAAACCATCTGTTACAGGGGTCTGCATCAACTAGTAGTACACTCTTTGAAGTGGAAGAATATACATCAAAAGCATCATGTGTTCATATTAATTCTCTTTTTACATAATGACTTTGTGTTTTATCAGATAATGTACTATCTAAGAAGATAGTAAATGAATTCTGCAATATAATGATTTCGTCATGTTAACATCGACTCTTGATATATATATATATATATATATATATACAAGTGAGCCGTTCCATGAGAAAACCAACATAATGGACTATGCGTGATGTATCGATCCAGATCATCATGTGCAGTCCGAGCTGGCTTATCCGGGTCGACACATTCCGTCTCAGATGATTAGATGTATAGAGCAATGGAACAGAAAATCGACAGGAGGCGAACACTGTCTGTCCGGGTAAGCCTGCGCGGCATGCTTAGGCTGATCCGGAACGATACGTTACGTATAGTTCACACTGTTGGTGTTCTCGTGGGACGGCTCATATGTGTGTGAACAGTGCCAAAGCGCCGTAAAAACATGTAAATAATCCGATCACTGTGCGCATATTGGTCAAAGACGGTTTGTAGAAACTTCTGTATTTAGATCACATAGGATGCACTCAAATGCAACTCTTTACCCTTTACCATATACAACAAATCTGCAGCGAATGAACTTTTGAAACACTTCAGAATGTTTTCAGAAGCCGTCTCTTGCAGACTCGTCAGAAAGCGTCTGTATTTGAGAAAGGGATAAAGCATTCTTTTGATAACTAAACATATGTTGGTTTTCATGGAACTCATCTTATAGATAGTCTAGGGGAAAAATACTTACCTGGGTTAAAAAAAAAAGGCAGGCACTAAAAGGTGTGAATAATATTCCCTTCTGGAATATATAAATATTTACAAATCTTACCTAGCTGTCTGCTATACATTTAATGAATGCTCGAGGGATAAATAATAGTATAACATATTGCCATGGCAACTGATAAATTCCATCGGTGGCCTTTCGACACCTGTTAGAATGTATTATCTCTCTTTTCTAAAATTTATGGAATTGAAAGTAACTGCTGATTAATGCACATTTTAAGACATTTGCTGTTGACATAATACTCTAAAAACTGAATTTTCTGCCTATTGGTCTTTACATAATTTAACACGAGTATAATCTTTTAAGTTAAACAAAGCTATTTAGATAAGAACGACTGTTACCTTCATCTTAAAATGAACGTTAATTATATTCTAGAGTTTTACAAGTACAATATAGCCATACAGTATTGACTTAATGCACACATTCGCCCGAGCACTTGCGTTTAGCATATAGGTTAAACATCTTTAACACGCAGACGTAGCTGCAACTGACGATCTTTGAATACATTGTGACAATAGGAGAACTCGTTTATGATGAGAACTTTCTTCGTTTGCCACAATGCGCTCTACATTGTTCAATAATAATATCATGGAGTTTTGTCTAGATATTTTCGAAGCCTCCTGCTGCATATTTATTGTATGAGGGAAATGGTTAAAGTCGTAATGTTTATGTTTCTGTTAAATTAAGCTGATGAGTCGACTTTTTGTCTCACCCATTTATCGAACAAATAATACACAGCATATTTCCGCGCCTAGCTCCACTCTTTCGTTTTATACCCTCCCTAGCAACTGTTACTAGGTATCATTTACCTGCACTCGCCGTACTACGGCGACTAAGTAGTTAGAAAAGATTGCGTGATTCCCACTACCCGAATAGCTGGAGTTCCTTCTAATCAAGATAAAAACGTCTCTGATTGGCATAAATCTGATTTACTGACAGCGTTGACTTCACCTCGTTTACAGTTCATCCGCATTAAAAATTACAATCAAATGCCTTTGCCCATGTAAACATTGTTAGTTAAACAAATAAAAAAAATTCGATGATTAATTTTGCCCATGGTTATGTTGAATAGTTATACTCGACTCTAGAATAAACATTAAACACATTTGAACACATACATGAGTAAAATCTACAAGTATTTGGAGAGTACACGCTTGTTGCATTATACACATGTATACATGTATTTCTGTTTAAGAAAAACAATATCGGGTCCTTTCAACTTAAGCTTTATGATTCTTATTCAGCATTATTGCAATATTTGAATATTATTTAACATTCTTGTAAATCTAGCATATTGATATGCTATTTAACATACTGTAAATCTAGTATATGTGATTATTATTCAACATAATTGTAAATCTATAACACTTGTTGCAAAAATGAGTATTTTGTATGGCTAGAGAAAGGAGATACCGATAACCGATATGAACACATATTACAGAGCATATGTCCTTCCTGTGTACGGGTATTTCGGACGTTCACATCTCAAATAAATAATTATGTTGAGTTAACCCTTTCCCTCATATAGACGCTTTCTGACGCCTCTGCAGCAGACGGCTTTTTGAGAGACAAAGTGACAAAAGAAGAAATTGTACTAAACGTGATATTTTCTATGTTTTTACAAAATATGTTCAAAGTCATCTGCTGCAGAATTATCATATGATGGAAAGGGAAAGGAAATGTTTCGATAATTAATATAGGGTGTTAACCATTGATTGTTAGTGTAAAAACAGTTCTATAATATACTTCCCTCTTGGCGCTAAATGTTGTTGGATAGAGTCACGACCGATACATCATTATCAAAATAAATAATACCGATAGTACAGTTGATTTCCCCAAATAAACTCCGTGGTATAACTGAAATACTGTTAAAAGCGGCGTAAAACGGCATTCAAACAAACAAAACAATTTATCGAAGGAAAGGACTATAACCGAGAATTATTTCTATTTGCACAAAGTAGTTAAAGTTACACATTGTTTCCTTGTAGAATCAAGATCCCGGACCAGTGGATTCTATATTAACTAATTGAAACAAAAATGTACCGTCAAGTACGTGATTGCTATAATAAATTGACACATTATAAGACCAGGAATACTAATCTTGTTTTTGTTCTCTACTTTCAGTTTGAGAAACAAAGTGCCGAGTATTCCTTCCAAGTTGAACAGCTCTCAGACAGATTGGATGAATCTGGCGGTGCTTCCAGCATGCAGGTAACTGTATATATATATTGCCTAATAAAGTTTTGTATCTTTTAAACAATACTAATGCTGCTCTCACTGTCATTTCCTTTAATTGAATAAGGAACATGTGTACACAGGCTAGTGGATATCTTGTGTTGTTTATAGGTGCGAGAAAGCCAGAAAACACACACTAAAAAGGAAATTAGCAACAAAAGCAATCGTGCAGTTTCCATTTTAATCTTACCCCTATGAATGGGCATTTAAGGCAGTATATTATTTTCGCCCACAATAATACTTTGGCTGAGCCGCGGTAATTCAGTCGGTAGCGACGCCGGCTGTCCATCAAGGGGTTGTGCAATCGAACCCAAGTTTGGCCAACATTCTTTCCGAAGAAAACTAGTCAGGTGATTGGAAAGACTGTTGTGTGGAGTACTAGTGTTTGTAAGTCAGGAAAACGTATTGGTTGATTAATTGGCCACCGTGATATGACTGAAGCATTGTTAAAATTGGCGTTAAACCTCAATCAATCAACGTTGACTATGTCATTACAGATTGAAATCAACAGGAAGAAGGATTCCGAACTCACCAAGCTCAGAAAAGATGTCGAACTCTTGACAATTCAGTTTGAAGGACAGGAATCTAGCATGAGGAAAAAGCACACAGAAGCTTTGAACGATCTCTCTGACCAAATTGATTACCTTTCCAAGACAAAACACAGGTACGAGACCGGTCCATGTGAATTATTGATATATAGAAACAAACCACCTTTTTAGTGGGTCTAGATTTGTGTATACATGGTTTGAAGAATATTTATTCTGTTAATCACATATAAACTCTTCACAATGTCAAACAAGTGCTGAACCACTGCTGATTTTTAACGTAATTTTGAAATGAAAATAGCGGAATTCCTGTCGACCACAATTTTCTGAAAATTTAACTATCGCCGTAGAAACTGTACGTATACAATTAATATAGGAATCCGGGTAATCATGTTGGTGCATTCAAATGATAAGCTGTACTTGTTTTTTTTTCTTTCACAGAATTGAAAAAGAAAAGAGCAATCTTTTAGTTGAAATCGACTCCCTTCAGGTTGTCAATGAGGGTCTCGGCAAGGCTAAGGTAAGTGTCTTAAATAAATCATGTTCTACTTGTAATTGCGTCAAAGAAATCTGAGCCGTCCCGACGACTCTGCGTAAAATATCGACCCGGATCGGCCTAAGCATGTCGGGCAGGCTTACCCGGACATACTCTTTTCGACTCCTGTGGATTTTCTGGAATCATAACTCTATACCTCTAGCTCCCTGAGACGGAATGTGTCGGCCCGGATTAGCCTGCGCGGATTACGCAGGTTGATCTGGTTCGATACATTACGCAGTGTCCATACTGTTGGTTTTCTCACAAGACGGCTCAATTATTCTTCTGACGAATGTATCATTGTTGTATTTGTAATTGTGTCTTACACATATATAGTTGAAATTATCCTTGTTGTACTTTTAACAAAATCTATCAAGATCTGGTTGATAGGTTTTCGACACGGTTTATTGCTTCCACCATCAAACTATCAGCAAACCTCGATTATATTCATTGATGCCAACTACAGGATACAATGTTACCTCTAAAAATAATCACCTTAATGAGTAAACAAGTACAACACTTTAATTGTGTTCAATTTCAAATGCTTAATGTTATATGCTGCTAAAGTGTATAGTGTCTTAGCCATTTCACTCATATAGACGCTTTATGACGCCTCTGCAGCAGACGGCTTTTTGAAAACATAGCGATAAAAGAAGAAATTGCTCAAAACGAGCAATTTCTCTTTTTGCCACAATGTGTTCCACTTTTCGTCATAGGTTATCCATTCAATTATAGAGATTTTCTATTTTTTGACAATATTATTCAAAGTCATCTGCTGCATAATTGTATGAGGGAAATGCTTAATGCTATATGTTCCTATATTATATAGTGTCTTAACTGTTTTTTAACAGGCCTCCGCTGACGCTAGAATTGAAGCCCTGGACAGCTCATGCTCCAGATTCAAGATCCAATGTGACGACCTCACCAAGTAAGTTTTTAAACATTTCCCACATTCTTTCTCTTTTGCCACATTGGTTACAAATCTTTTCAAAGTCGTCTGTTGCAAATATGTTATGCTTATTTTAAAAGCATAGGCAGCACTCGACCTTTGAATTCACATTGACTAAAGGATCAATGTGGGAAGGAAAATGACGATTACAGCTAATTGCACGTGTGTTATTTAAAAGCACTATCTACTGATGTTTTGGTTTGTTTTGAAAAATGACATTAAGATTCTTCGTTTCTTTTCCTATGAAGCAAAATTCCGTTTCTAAACTCTTCGAGAAAACGCGTTTTCCAGGGCCGAACCTTATAGATTCATTATAGAACATTATACTAATAGGTGTCGGCCATTGTTTAATCCATGTTAAATATATTCAAAGAGTGTATTTGTTCAGGAATAAACCCTATGAGAAAACAGCTGTCAGCTTTTAAAATAAAAAAGCTCTATCATTGAAACCGTTCAAAATATCAGTTTTTTTGTAACCGAGCCATATCCGGCGATATTAATGTCTGCGATAATGAAGACTCATCCGAGGCTGTACATACACACATTACGATCAGAGCCTTTATTTGAAAGAGCCAAGGATAATATAATTATTTACATTAGGTTAGCCCCATTATGCCAACATACAGTGATGGAACGGAAATGGAACAAAACTCATCTTTAAGTGATGCGGCTCCTTTTTGAGTTGTAATGCAGTTACCTCCCTTTCGTCAATAATAACATGTACACTTCTATTTCTCAGACAATTGAACGATGCCAACAACGCCAAGGCCCGCCTTACCAAGGAGAACTTTGACCTTCAACACACAGTCCAGGAACTCGACAGCGTCAACGCCTCTCTTGCCAAGTCCAAACAACAACTTCAACTTGTTGTTGATGACATCAGGAGAAACCTCGATGACGAATCAAGGGTATATGAGATTTTTTATAAGTTTTCCTGATATCACCATTTACCAGTTACATACATCAGTGTAAGTTTCGCCTCCATTCAACACAAATAGGAGAGAATTGTGATATCTAGAAAATCGGTTGTATGATATTGGCAGAGAAAAGGTGAAATTGCTCCTAACTAACTATTTGTGCCGTCTCGCGAGAAAACCAACATTGTGGCAGCTGCGTTATGTGTCGCAGACTGATCGGGGCCGACACATTCCGTCTCAGGGGGGATAGAGGTATAGAGTAATGATTCCTGAAACAGAAAATCCGCAGCACGTGAAACGTGTATGTCCGGGTTTGCATGCGCGGCATGCTTAGGCGGATCAGGATCGACACTTTACGCTGTTGGTTTCATTTACCTTTATTCTTTTTTAAATTCAGCCCGGCCGGGTAGCTCAGTGGTTAGCGTATCTGACTCGTGATCTGGAGGTCACGGGTTCGATACCCGGTTGAGGCGAACATTCTTTCGGGCGATTTTTC
>JAUELF010286748.1:0-10206 GCA_031471495.1 Clinocardium nuttallii | reverse complement strand
AGCGGATCAGTTATTCAAGTGCCTTGTTCACCTGGCAACACAGGCCACAATGTTCTTGGTGATTGTTTACGAGGCTTTTATCATTTCTCTCTCTTATAACTAAATCATTTGATGCATATACCTATGTGCTTTCATGAAAACTGTCCATTCACTTATTTAACGTATTATGTATTCAATCGTCGGTATGTCATTTTCTCCACCAACTGACACATTTCTTAAACACTTATTAAAACTGAATCCTTTGACGCACAACTTCTAATAATGTAATTTTGTCAGTTTCATAAATGATGGGCTAAGGAAATAGTTGTTCCCCTTGTCAGTCTATCTTTTGTAAGACACTGGCTATAACTAAAAAAACAGAATTAATCGTGGCACACCTAACAATTCCTTTTGTCTATTATAATAATATAAAACAATGCACATAAATTGTTCAAAAAAGCATTTTGCTGAAGCATTGATACTTTATCATTAGTAAATCTGATACAATGCATCGCGCCTTCATTCGATAAAACTGTTTGTTGTATTTCATCAGAATTCTAGCGGCCATCGTGATCGCCTCTCTACCTATGACTACATTTCACAAATCGTCACAAAGACATATTGTGTCACACATTTGGGCATTAATTCATCATAAACACATAAGGCGGGAACCCATAGGAAATAACTCAATTCTACTTCCCTATCAACGTATGTTACTACACCCATCACAGTCTCACAAAGTGCACATATGTACCCATACCCATAAGCTGGACTGTGAAGAAATAACAACCTATTCAAAATTTACTGTTCGAACGCAATGTCGTTTCTTTGCAATCATTTAAAGAAATACCAGTTTAGTCTATACAGTGTGGCAATAACACGTGACCTGTGATGTCATTCAGGCTACAAACCCAAGACAAATTTGTCAACATTGTCATCGACTGAGACTTAAAAACAGCCGTAAGTATTTCATTTCTTCTCCGATCTTTATGGCATATACGCCATGCTAAGCGGACAAATATAAGCTTTCCGAGAACTAAAGGTTCGCCATCGCCAGTCGAGCAGTTTTGTCCATCACTCAGGAAAACCTTGAAATCAGTTTGCATTTCAGTGGACTTAGGTTCCAAGCAGTTACGTTTTTCTTCCACTATCTTGCTTTTTGAATGTTTTAAAGCCAGGTTAACATCAACCGGGAACAACGGAGACTATATCGAATTATATTAGAGACATAGCGTCAAATTTAAATGCATAGTTTACCTTTTCTTCCAGTTTGAAAAAGATGGCATCAGTTACAAGCAGAAATGTAACGGCTACTAATCCAAGCTGTTTTGTAGAATAGGTTACAATGACAAACAATGTCTTCTGTTTTGAAGGAAACTATTTATGTTGTAGATTTAACCTACACTTACGCTGCCTGTTTAGACCATCTAGTATAACTACATGTGTATATAGTTATGTATCTTGTAATTGACAAGAACAACCATTAACATCAATCGTAGATTTTACATCGGGACGTAAATTCAAGGTCCTATCAGTTTGCGTCCTAGTTTAGAACGTTTTTAAATGTTTTTTGTTACTGTAACTTGCAAAATAAATGATGTGTCCAAACTTTTTATCAACAACAATTATAAATATATAATATATCCTGGTTGATGTTTACCTGACTTTAAATCATGCAAAAAGCAAGATAATGGAGAAAAAACGTAACTGCTTGGAACTGAAGTTCACTGAAATACCAACTTATTTCAAGGTTTTCCTGAGTGATGGACACAACTGCTCACCTTTGGATGACGAACCTTAACTTATCGGAAAGCTTATAAGTTTCCGCTTAGCATGGCGTATATGCCATAAAAATCGGAGAATAAATAATATACTTACAGCTGTTTTTAATTCTCAGTCGATGACAATGTTGACAAATTTGTCTTGGGTTTGTATCCTTTATGACATCACAGGTCACGTGGTATTGCCATACTGGATACAGTTATAATTATAAAATAATTTCAACACAGTAATGCAGATAAAACAATTTAACGACGTTATAGTTACAATGAGTCCTTCTTTGTAACGATAAATAAAGCCGGTCTTAATATAAGTACAATTGGAATTAAAGTAATTAGGTATACTTGTCCGTCAGCTTGTGTCTTATATTCTTGCAACTTCAAAAAATATATCTTTTTGCATCGTAAACGACCACCAGGCGCAGTGGCTATTCCAACATCAGGATACTTTTTGTAAGTGTTTGTGCAGTGTTTCTCAATAGCTGTACCTCCATCTTTTATTATAGCATTCGCTATAGCTCCATAAAGCTTTGGAAAGCTTGATGTCGTACACACTATCACATCAGCCTAGGAATAAATTGACAGCAAGTCAATGGATGAAGCAAATAATGTCGATGTACATCGACGAGTTGGTCGTAGTTTTAAGAGTAGTAAGCTGTGTATTGTGCGACGTAAATATTTAATTGAAATCGTGGACTTGTTTATTGGTGTTAAAAATCTATTCCGCTTGCTATTTGTGAAATTCGAAAATTAAAGTTTTGAACTAGTTGATGTTCTAATATAGAAATGCTAGCTATAACATGTATCTTAATTAAAGCTACGATCTGTACACACCAAGAGTATGACATCTGCTCTCAGTGTAGATTTTAAAGTCTTCCAGGGATCAAACACTGGACTCTCGTACTCGAGCCCCTCTTAATTTAGCAAGGAGACTGTCCTATATATATTATTAGCAATATTATCAAATTCTTGAGGGTGTAATATTACGATAGATTTTTCTGTGCGAAAGGATAAATTATAACCAAAATAACTAACATTAGATTTTTGTATGTAGCCTGTTTCAAGCACAAGGTTAACTTTCTGGTTGATTTTGAATGTCCTCTGTCCACCTTGAGGTTTTGAATCCTGGCTCAAATGTACATGTACTCTGTCTACATTGTCTTCTTCTTCTGGCACCACTTGTTACGAAACAGACAATCGAAAAGGTACGGATAGAAATGTTAACAACTATTATTAGAAATCATACATGTATTATTGCTAGATAGTTTAAAGTTATTTATGGTCGGTTTCTAATTGATATTAGGTAAGTTCTGTTTTGATTAGAATAACGCTTATAATATTATACCTTGGTAGCGAATTGCGATAGAATATTTTGGATTAACAACAATAAAAACAGTAAATATAGCATATGATAAACTTACAGCGACTTGTTATAAGGTAAAGTATAAATGAATACAATTTCAGTAAGTTTTTCAGCCCTTTGAACTCTCCAATAATTCTTAAATTGACTGTTGAGACACCAATAATTAAAGGTAATTTTAAAATGTCTGCATATACCGTAATACTTTATTTGTAAAAATTTCAAGAGTTATATAAATAGAAACGATAGCTAACATACTTTCGTTAGTTTCTTCAATGATGGCTTCCAATCGATGTGGTCTTTGACAATACATATTTTCAATCATATTCTCAAACGCCTGTAAAATTATTGAAATATAACATTTTAAGATTATAGGTTCACAAATTCTAATTAAACTGTAATTATTCCACTTTATTCAAGCTCACAACATACTAAATCGAATCAATTTGAACAATGTAAAAATGCGGAAGAAAATTATTTGAACAACTATTTGAAGTAAAATATGTAATTGGGCTTTGATTGTACATTCATGTTCAATCTGAAATATATATATATTATATATATAAAATAAAATTGAAAAACGTTTATACTTTTAAACGGCTGCAATATATACGTGTCTATTTCTTAGTTGTCATTAAAATCACACTAAAATGAACATCATTAAACAGCTTTAAAATTACTTCCATTGAAACAACGTTAAAGAAAGTAAACGGAATTTAATATATGAATTCAATTAAGATAGACTGCACGTATTTACTAACTTATCCTGATATACTATAGAAAAAATCATTGAACCTTCGCTTCAAAATTATTTCAATATATGGATGTCATAAGTGTATGTTTTGCGACTTATTTGTTAATATTTTACGCTGCTAGCCTTACCCGATTACGACCATTTATTGATTAAAACTTCAGACAGAACGTGACTTATATAGATTCAGAAACAAACAAACAATTACAGTGGACTCTCGAAAACTCGAATATTGAACAATTCGAATGCATCATTTTTACTCGAACCATTACCAGGTCTTGATCTTTTTTCCTGATTTTATATATTGCTTTTCATAATATACACTAAGTATAACTGGAATACGAAGCTGACTTTTCATGAGCGAAATCAGGATAGATCTAGCGATAACTTTAACCTTTTGATACCTCGGAATGATTAAATGGGTCCATTTTGGGTCATTACGATTTCATTGTATATGTCATTAATAACAATGTGTATCAAGATTGTTAACACTATTTTTACTAAATGGTCACTGTCAAGTGTACCGTGTGTTCAGAGCTTACCGATGTACAGACTATGTCATTCTTGAATATGACGATCTTGATGGCCTCCAATGATGAATCAATGTGTAGTCTCATGAATTCACCGACAGTTCGTACCATAGCCCGGGCCACTTTAACATGGTTATAGTTCAAGTCGTACGTGCCGATGGTTGGGAATGCAATAGATTTGACTTTACCCCGGACTGCTTCTTGTAAGCATGTCTTAATGTAGTTGCATACGTTCTAAAATAAATATTACTAAACATTATCGTAGCCATTTATATGAAGATAGTTTTATGAATGACCTATAATGAAAATATGATTAACCGATTAAAAACATAGATATATTTATAGCATTACAACGAAATTGCGCTTAATGTGATTCGATTTACCCAAGTGAGTCAGGGAAAGTATGGACACATAAATTGAGATTTTTACACAAAAGTCAAAATCACACACTACATCGTTTATGAACAACATTTACAAAAACTTGCCAAAGACAAGGGAAATAAGCATGTGTATTTAATTGTTTATGTATGTATTACCTTTTCCCCATTTGTGTCATCCCAACTCGATATTTTGACGTGATAAATATCATTGCTTGGTATATTGCCCGACCTCGTAAGAACTAAAGTACCGTCCGTCACTGGTCCGTTACCAACTTTCACCTTGAATGCAGCTTCTGACTGTCTATTCAGATCAAACACGATACCAGCAGCTTTATGAAGAGCCTGATTTATAGCCCCTGATGGTTTTGGAGCCGAGTTGGTGGTATTAACTAAAACATCTGCCTGTAAAGTTGTATCGTATATTTATTTTAAATAAGAATTCAACTAGACTGATATTTTAACTTCAAAGGTCGAGTTGTTGTATTAGTATTTTTTCTTTTGGCATTAACTATGTTTTTACAAATTACCCGCTTGCAATACATACGGAATACTATGTAGATCTTATCGAGTAAGATATAGATTTTCCCACGCTACGCGTCGTTAATACGAACCCATTTATTTGCCCAATAACATAATATTCCTTTTATTATATACCTACAATCTATGCAGAGCGAAATAAATTATAAATAAACACATTCAATTATTTTGTATTGAGTTTACATTTTATTAAACGTGAAAGTAAGATTATGAAGGACGGATGAGTATTGCTACAATGATTACGCCCGCCACATAATACATTTCATTACGTATGCCCCGTCTAATATCATTATCAAACTGTACACGTCACTGTCTGACGTCACAATCTTGTATTTACACCGCATGTAGATACAAAATTTTAATCTGTCGTGGTATATTTTGCGCATGTCAATTTGTTCTCATATAAATACTCTCAACTACTAAAGAGCACATATCTTTTTTTCAGAGACTTGTTTTCATTGGGAGTGCAGCATTTTAAAAGGACATGGTGAACACAAGTATGTGTACAGACATACCGTTGTTTGTTCTAACTACCCCCAAATAAATAACCTGCTCGAAATAATTGTACATCAGTCATTATATATATATATACTCTCAACTACCCTATAAAAGAGCATATAGTATCTTCTTTTCAGATTTGTTTTCGTTGCGAGTGCTGAACTTTTAAAGGAAATGATGAAAAAAAAATATGTGTACAGACATACATTTGTTTCTTCTAACTGCCCCCAAACAATTATGATTTTCTTGTTGCCAGGAAGTGGTAACGTCCGTGTTCCTTTCCGCTCTATTTTACATCGTCCCGTCGGTATTTTTGTCATTGTACCTGTGTTCATTAATACAAAAGGTTTCTCTTGATAAATAATAGGTAATTCCTTATCCGTCTAATATAAAACTCCGTCTATAAACTAGTCACTTTACTTTTAATAATTTAATGGTATGATGTCATAACGGAATATTTCTTTCTGAAACCAACATACTTTCATACGTTGTGTATGCAATATTAATTGTAAAAATTATAATCAGATAATTACCTTTTCCAACCATAATATTTTCGACCGGCAGGTGGTAGCAACTTTCCCCAAATGATTTTTCCATCTGATCTTGAATGGCTCTAACGACTGCTGAATTTAAATCATAGAGGAATACCTCTCTTACACTTTTGAACTGTGGAAGTTTCGTCTTAAGTGTGTCAATCATAATCTGCAAAGATACAACTTGACAATTATGATTTAAAGCAAAATTAAGGTTTACGTGACAGTGGCTTTTAAATGTGTTCTTATAATCGGAAAAGAATGTATCAATCTAGATAACAAAATAATCCTAGTTCGTTCTAAACATTGATGAGGTGTGGTGTATGTATCCATCATCGGTTTTTTATTTTAGTTTTCAAGACAGCTGAGGATCAAAATCAAACTGAACCAATGTACAGTCAGAATAATGATGTTCTCCATTCATTGTCGTTTATAAAAGGAATGGGCATATCTTGATAGGGAAGGATTGTATAAGATTGACCACAAATCGTGTCTTACCTTTGTTGAGTTAAACTTGTTTTGTTTTATTATAAAAAAAAACAATATGAAACAGTAACCTGTAGAAAAGACATATCTGTTTTCTAAATGTTTGTATTGGAAGAGTTTAGCAGTTGGGATACGTTTTCATTTTCGCGTGAACCTGCTAGAGATGGGTCAAAATGTGTCTGGCAAAGGATTCATATGTGGCTACGTGGTTTATAAGATTTATATTTGTATTTGATTGATAAAAACATTTACCATTGCTGCTATGTTACGTGGAACAGAAAATGCTCCACTACTTATGAGAGGAAAAGCCAGAGACCTCAATACACAATTTTCCTCTTTCACCATGGCGGTAAGTACGTTGATAATGACATTGGCTAAAAGCTGATTTACATCTCCTTGTTTCCAAACTGGTCCGACTGCATGAACTATTTTGAGATAATTCAGTTTACCTGCAGTACCAATGAACACTTCACCGTCCTTAAGCTCCCCGTGTTTGTGAATGAAAGCTTTGCACTCAATTTGAATCGCTTTGCCCCCTGAATAATTAAAGATAAATTGGTAATATATTGCATATTTAGAAAACTATGTTACAGAAGCGGTACATCGTTAAGTGTTGTACTACGAAGAGGATATCAATTTTCCAATGATTCGAGAAGTACAATACAAACCGACTTACCATAGTTTTAGATTTTACGACAGAATGGTTTTTAAAACATATTTGAATTAACGAAATAATTCATACATGAAATAAAAGCTGGCGTGTGAAACCATCCGACCCACTAGCGCATAAAATGACTTGGAAATCATATTTTAGTGACGTGAAATCCGTTTCCAATGACATTGCAGCACATTTCATTGAGGTCCCATTACATTATTTGACCTATATAAAATCGGAATTTGAATATGTCGTGTTATATAAGCGCATGCCAATCTACATAAAGTATAGGTAAATGACCCTGTACTGTGAAATCGTCGCTGGACTGAGTGCATTGGTTGACGTTGCATTTATCATTTATAACGAGCCCATATGAACGAACATGTACGTGCTTTTCTGAACAATGAAGGTTCAGATTAGTCTGTAAATGTGTTCACAATTTACATATGTTCACAGAAGCTTCTAACATGAAGGTACCATGTAATCAGATAGTGTACCGTTCGCCTGGACAGACGACTCGAAACAAAGTACGACCTTTATCCACGAAACAGTAGGGAATATTTCCTACCTACAACATGACCTAATCAAAAGACATGCACGAGCATAACTGTAATATTTGAACTGGCGAACAGTGTAAACATCAGATCAGACTGAATATGGTCAGACTACATATTTAACGCTGTTTCTCATGACTTGGAAAAACGTTTTTGACACCACCAAAAACTGGGATAACTTTTTACTAATTTAGATAAGAAAAGTCGTAATTCTACATACCGGCTTTACTAATAGCCTTTGCTAGTCCACCTCTGTGATCAAGTTCTCTGTTAGCAGCATTGACAACAACATCTACAGGCAAAGACAGGTCAGTCAGATCCCCAGTACCTGTAAATATTGCTTGGCCGGTGTTAAGCAAAGCAATGCAGTGAATGTTCTTTTCTTTCATTTCATTCTTTGTGGCAATGCGTATGGAGCATTTGTGTTTCCTTTGTAGATCCTTCAATTCATCACTGTTTTCTAAATAATCAAAGTAAATATCGATTCCATCTTCTTCGACTCTCATCCAGCTAACATTAATTTTGTCTGTATAACGTTTGACGATTTTCTTCACGTTTTCCCTCACGACTGCGTTTCCATAGACACAAAGTGTGTGTGTTTTCTCATCCGAAATAAGGCATTTTTGGTCGAGTTTCTCTGATTTCATATCTTTCTTAAGTGGTTCAAAGTATTTGTTTTGCAATATCTGTTTTACAAAGAAAGGTGCAACTAAGATGCGTTCCTGTTTTACGAGGCATGTTCCAACTTTTGTCAGAATTTCCTGAGAAACAAGTTCAACGTATTCTTTTGGACAGGTGAAGCGACAAACGACCTCTGACTTTTCCTTTTCTTCTTTGTAGGTCAAATGAAGCAAGGCACGGTACAGTTCGGTAACTTCTTTTATCTTGTGGTCAATTTCGGACTTCAATTCAACTTGACCTTCCAGCTTTACTTCTTCTTCTTTAACCAATCCCATTACAGCTTCATAAATTGGAACTGTATCAATATTTCCGATGCTTAAAACAATAAGAACATTCTTTTCCATTATTGCAAAACAGTTGTCATATTTTTTCATCAATATTTCAATTTCGTCTGCCATCATTTCAGTGTTAAGTATATTAACAAATTGCTTTTTATTGATTTCGTATCTTTGTACACGGAGTGTAAGTAATGCAGCTGTGATATCTCCATCCGCTTTTTCTACGCATTGTTCGGTTCCTGTTATGTCTAGCTGTAACTTGGTTTTGTCTACAGTAATGGCAATGTCAAAGTCTGCCTTCATCTTTCTTGCCAGTTCAAATTGTTCGAATGCAATAAGCTTATAGACATCTTTAACTGCTTTAACCTTAGTGATGACTGTGGGAGGAGGATGTATGCTATCAATCCTATTCTCAAACTCAGACAGACTTTGACTGTCGCGACCTACAATAGTCAGGGAGAAAGTCTCTGAATCTTGTACCACATGAAACCCGTCAAAATCAGTCTGAACATCACAAACTTCCTGCCAAACGGCCTGGTCGAATTTTCTCTCGATTACCTTAATTGAATCAAGTCGATCTAAGAAATCTCGTTCGGCTCGTTCACTCCAGTCTGCCTGTATCGTATGCACGGGTTGGTGTCCACAAGAAAATGTCAATTTAACCTTGTCCTCATCTTTTCCCCAGTGTAAATATGCACACATGTTTTGTTGATAGTAGATTTCTGTATCTTCCTTTTCATATTCCTTCAGGAAATTGTATTTTCTGTGCGCAATGCTCGTTATAAGTATTTCACCTTTGATGGTGACTGTTTTGTTCAATAAGTCGTCTATTTGTTTATAGTATCGTTTGATTTCAAGGGACTTGTCTCTGAATTGCTTGAACTTTTTGTAAGAGTCGCATATCGTCTTTACATCTGTGCAAGTATACAAAAAAATACAAAGTATGTGCTCATTAGTAGAACAAAAACAGTTCCTTTCGCAAGTTTTTTTTATCACGCGGCGTACCTACATTTTATAGGAAATGTTTTTCGGGTTTAAAGTTTTATCTGCATATGAATAGCATTTACATTTTGTATTTAAACTAGGGATGGGACCGGGTACCCGAGTACTCGATCGGACGTCCGAGTATCGGTTATTAAAATAGGTACTCGAGTACTCGATTTTAATTTCGCAAATTTATTTAATTAAAACTTAAAAAATGATGAA
>JAUELF010286738.1:0-10206 GCA_031471495.1 Clinocardium nuttallii | reverse complement strand
GAGGAGAAGATTTTTTAAGTTTGCACTATAGCTATATAAGGCAAAATAGCCCCGCCCCCCTGGCGGCCATGTTTTTAAACCAATCAAAATGGCTTCAAGGAATCTGATAGAGGGTCACCCAAGGAACATTTCTACAAAAATATTTGAAAATCGAAATGACACTTTTGGAGGAGAAGATTTTTTAAGTTTTCACTATTTTTTTCATTTCGTTTCCATGGAAACCAGAATTCTGCATGGATCCCAAAAAATTGAAGGAATTCTGGTGAGGTCATTGAGAGGATGTTTCAACCCAAGTTACCCACTGGTTACTGAAGAGAAGATGTTGACGGACGCCGGACAAAAGGTGACAACAATAACTCGCCTTGAGCACTTTGTGCTGAGGTGAGCTAAAAACAAGATGAAGTAGAAAACTCATTATGAGGTTATTACAGTTTGTCAAACAAGATTCTTAGTAAGAGCAAGCACATGTGAGTCGATGCATAAGAAAAGTACACATTGACATTTCTTAGAAATTAATGTACATCATTCTGATCTATCTTATAAGAATCTGCACAAGTTGACAGAAGCTATTGTAAATCATATGTGAACAGTGAAATCTTGATCAGACGATGTTGATCTACATGCTGATCTAGATCAACACTGTTCCAAACAGCCAACTTGTACCTTTTCCCACGGAAGGGCTCAAATAACAAAGTTTTCAGTAAACAGTAATACAGCTGCAAACAAATGGTCTTCTATAACTCTTTCCATGATGACTTCTTACACCTCGGCAGCAAAAAACTTTTGAAACAAGAGGGCCACAATGACTTCTTACACCTCGGCAGCAAAAAACTTTTGAAACAAGAGGGCCACAATGACTTCTTACACCTCTGCAGCAAAAGACTTTTGAAACAAGAGGGCCACGATGACTTCTTACACCTCTGCAGCAAAAGACTTTTGAAACAAGAGGGCCACAATGACTTCTTACACCTCTGCAGCAAAAAACTTTTGAAACAAGAGGGCCACGATGGCCCTGGATAGCTCACCTGAGATATGCCAACCACAATACAAAAATCTATCAGGGAAAGATTATTTATTAAAAAGAGTTGAAAACATTGCGGCCAATCGAGAAATTGCTCATTATGAGCAAGATCTCCTTTTGTCAAAATGAGCTAACATGTGAGAAAGGACAGATATCCATGTTCTACAGGATTCTAAAAATTAAAAATTATTACAGCCAACAGAAGATAAAAAAAAAACTAAATTAAAAGACATAATAATATGAAAGAACAAAATCCTTTAAAAATCAGCTCTTTATATACAATGACAAAAGTCCATGTTATTTTTCCCTTCATTTGCATTAAAAACAATTAAATATTAGTGGCACTTGGCATTTGAAAGAAGTCTAAATCCAGATAATTCAGCGCATCTGCACAAACTGATGTGGATCTGAACAATTTACTAATAAGTAAAAAGCATTGAAAAAACCTCAGTCATACATTGTACATTAAGTCAGATAGCATGGGTGTCCTTTTTCTACACAATGCCATATTTATCTGACAAGATACATTGTAAATAGTTACAAGTTGGTTCTTGTTTTCTGTCAGACTAAAAGGATCATTTTAAACATTTCTGTTTTACGTTTATTGTGAAGTTCTTTCAACTTCTATTAACCCAAATCCACTTGCAGACACATTTTGACACATCTGCAGCAGACGACTTGCAACCTGCAATAGTTTTCAGTAATTCATAGAAATTTTCAATATTTTCAAAGTTGTCTGGTGAATATTTGTTATATGATAATATGTAGGAAGGGTTAACCATTCTCTATGTCTGTTTCCTCAAAACTAGATCAGTACTCACTTCAAGAGTTTGTGGGGATTCCTTGCTCTTCTTTGCATTTCAACTTGAGAGAGTTTTATCAACATACCAGAACTCTACCTCATATACTGTTTCCACAAGTGGGAGAGGAGAGTGTCTCAGAGGTAGATTTCCAGACAGGTCATCCAAAAGTCAAACTTTCCAATCCTGTGAAAGTATAGTCAACCTTTTGGATGTTACAGACAGGCAGACAAATACTTTATTTCCCACACATTTGGTGTGAATACTGGTTGCCAGGAAGGTGACATTGAGAGTAATTCTTTTTTTTTAAAGAACATCCATTACAATAATTGGAAAATATATAAGTTTAAAAAAACCTTATAAAGATAGAAATCATCTTCAATTATAAAACCAGTTTAGACCCAAAGAAGAACCAAAAGCAGAATGTGACAAAAAAAAAAGAGGAAAGGATGAGTACTGATATACAATTAAGTGTGTTATTGGTTTCAATTGCAATATAGCATACCATACAATTATGGATTTAGTCAGAAATTCCATATTTTATAGCAAATGAAATAAACTAAAAATATTATGTAGTAAAAATTGACATGTTTAAAAACCCCAGGTGTGATGACTCGAGTTTTTAACTATTTTGTTCCAAAATAAATAGACATTAATCAAAAGGATAATCAAAAAGTGTAATGTATTCCAATATCTTAATCTATAGCAATGGCAAAATGTTTACACTTTCAGAAAATATCTTTGTTATTTTCATGTGATATAGTTTGTTTTAGTTTTACATGCTACAAGTTTTATGATGGTGATATTTTGTGATACTATTTAGTTACTAATCCACTTTTCTACATCACTGGTATAACATAGAAGAGAGTACAGGGGAACATGTGTGTCACCTTCAGATAAATAATAACAATAACTCCTGAGTCAAAGTATAAGAGACAGATGGAAGAATGGGCAGTTAAAGTAGAAATGATCAAGATGTGTTACCCTGCCAAGACAGGTAAAACAAAAACAATGTTTCAGTCAACATTACAGCTTTTCCTAGAACAAGCACTTTATGACAACACTATTATGTATATCTGAATGTACCCTTAACCCTTTCCCACAAACCTGCATCAGATGACTTTGAAAACATATTGGTAAAAACATGGACAAATCTCCATAAAACAAGAGTTGTTTATTAATAAGAGTTGAATACATTTTGGCAAAGGGAGAATTGCTGATAATAGACACTTTCTCCTATTGATACAATATTTTCATAAGTTGTCTGCTGTAGAGGCATCAGCAGGTTTCTATATTAAGGAAAGGTAGAGGCGTCAGCAGGTTTCTATATTGGGGAAAGGTAGAGGCGTCAGCAGGTTTCTATATTAAGGAAAGGTAGAGGCGTCAGCAGGTTTCTATATTGGGGAAAGGGTTAAGTACATGTTTAAATCAACAGAGTGACAAATATATTAATGCATTCAACACTTAACAAGTGTAGGTCAAAATGAAAATGAAGCAGGATTCATTCAAATGTAGACAGAGAAAAATGTTAACAGAAAGAATTACTAAAGAATAATGGCGGTATACTGTTCAGGATTGACAATCATTTGTAGGGATTTTCCTGAAATAAATATAAAAGAAATTTACAAACTTCAGGCACATGAACTTTGACCACATCAGTACTAGTACACTTGGAAGAGTTAACCAGGTGTACTTCATACATTTTCAGAGTCCAATTCTACCAACTTACTTACTCATCAAAATATTTCAAATCTTAAAAAGAATTGTTAGTCAGCAAGGTAACTAGATATGTCAACTTAGTCATATACTTAAATATTTTTCACCAAATATAAGGCCCGTTTTAAGGGAAACAAAAATGATGATGTGCTTTGAAGTATTACTTAGCGCTAAATAAGGTTGGTTGAATTCGACCCAGTACATTAAGCGTTAAATGTTTAGTGGATTATATCCAGATAAAATAAAATTCACTGTTAAACCTTTTCCCACATATCGTCATTTTCGGACACCTCTGCAGCAGACGACTTCTGAAAACATTGTGACAAAAGGAGAAATTTGCCGCAATGTTTTCAACTTCATTCAATAATTGTTTTTTCAATTATAGAGCATTTCCATCTTTTTGACTAAATGTTTTCAAAGTCGTCTGCTATAGATTTTGTGGTTATTCATTTCAAGCCCTTTCCTATAAATACCATTCTTTAAAACACTATCAGTATTATATATCCATACTTTCAAATGTTCATGTTTTTCTAACTTGTACTTCTCATAACCACTTCTACCTAAATACAACGTAATTAAGACTTTTGGACAGACATGTCAAAGTGAAGATCAGAAGGCTATGAGTTATAAATAATTATGTTCAGAGTACATGAAAAGCAATTGCAGTAGGTTTCTAATACCTGTTGTTTTTATAAAAGTAAACTTTTAAGGTTAACCCTTTCCCTCATATAGACGCTTTCTGACGCCTCTGCAGCAGATGACTTTTTAAAAACATAGTGACAAAAAAAGAAATTGCACAAAACGTGCAATTTCTTCTTTTGTCACAATGTTTTCCACTTTAAGTCATAGGTTATCCATTTATTTATAGAGATTTTCCATGTTTTAACAAAATCTGTTCAAAGTCATCTGCTGCAGAATTGTCGTATAAGGGAAAGGGCTAAATAACCCAACCACAGCTATGACATGAATGTTACTAACAACCGAAAGTGCATGAGTGATGAAGTCATTTTTATAGACCCAATATAACCACTGTAACCTTGACCTTATGCCTAGGTTGTTTGTTAAAGCTGGCCAGGTCCTTGGACAAGTACTTCTCAAAGCTCCCTTGTATGAAGTAATTCAACCACCTAATGAAAGTAGATTGATGGGGTTGTGTACAAATGTATTACAGCCACTGGGACCTTTTGACCTTCACCCCTTGGAAGGTCCATTTCAAATTGACACTAAATCTCTGTATGAAGTATGCAAATATTCCTCCCATATATGAAAGTGCTGGAGCAATTATTTTTGATACTGATGGACGTGATGCACAAATGTCTCAAGGGCAACCCTGTATGTCACACATTGTATATGGTGTAAAAAAATCATACTTTCAAGTTTCCAGATGTTGCATTATGTTTTATGGAATAAGATCAGAGAACCAAATTACCTTTAAAGACGGCTTCGTTGGAGAGTACATGAACACATCTAGGTGACTGCGGAATGTAATTGTGTCTGCGTAGCATTACACATTCTCTAAAACCAGGCTTCCAATCTTTACTGAAGGAAAAAGGAAATGCTAAGTTAATATGCATTCATCATTATTTTTAACAACATAGCATTACACATTCTCTAAAACCAGGTTTCCAAACTTTACTGGAAGAAAAGGGACATTTTGATGTGCCTACATCATTATACTGATCAGCAATACCAAGTAGCGTTCTAATTTTAATGATGTTGTTAAATGTTTTCTGATTGGCTTAAGAATATCGTTTCGCTTAATATCTGAAACAATGAAACTTTCTGACAGAAAAACTGATAAAAATTCAGTGTAACAGGATAACGGCAGAATGTTTTATTAAGCAATAATATCTAAGGTACTAATAAAGCCACTACGAGCAAAGATATTTAATTCTATGAGTTTAAAATCGGTCAACTACCTCTCTGAAAGCTTATTCCTTTCCCAGAACATGAGCAATTTTTGCAAGTTACTACAGCTCTTATCTAAATTCCTAGATGTTAAGTTTTCATCAAATCATACCAAAGCAAAAGAAACATATTGTGTATTATGCCTGTGTTTATACGATTTGTTTTATTTTATCTTACCTGCATAATATCACATTTTTTTTATCTATCAGCTTCAAATCGTCAATATGAAGTGTCTCGTATGTACCTAGTGAGAAAAATAAAATGAGAATCAACCTTTTTTATCTTGCTACAGACCATTTTGACGTCTTAGCAACAATGGTTTATTTTGTTACTGTCCTACATACCAGAGGGTGTAATGGATTGTTAGTAAGCTTTAACATGTACATATAAATGAAATTAGAATTAGATTCTCTATTTCCAAAAGATGTAGGAGACATTCATCGTTAATTATTTAGAATCATAACTCTCAACACTTTTTTTAAATGACCAACTATCACAGTTCAAATAATTAAAGGCTAACAACTATTAAATTGATTTGATACATAATAATAAATTATAAGAACTAACCAGACTGTATATTCAGTTCAAATGTAAAGTTGGTCTGATACACATGAATCTTCTCTTGTCCTTTGCTATAATAAACAAATAAGATGAGGTTGTATTATGTTTCTAAAAGTAATCTGCTGCAGTTGCAAAAAAATGTATAGGCATGTTAGAAAGGGTTCACTTTTAACAGTTTACTATTTAAACAAAGGTTGTCATCAGATGACAGAGCGCTCAACTTTTTCTAAGTCAAAAAAAGTGCCATAATTTGTATTAACTGCAGGATAAAGTTAGCGTACTTCATTGTTTACATAGCTGTGATCGTTGGGAAGGGTTATATTAAGCTTCAAGGCTATGCATCAAGTAGTTACTAAGATATGATCTCTTAATGTAGTTGCACGCAAAACTTTAACCAGAATTTCCAAAAAGGGCCATAACTTGCATTAAATGCACAATATAATTATCTTATTCGATAATCTACATAGGTGTGATGGTTTGGAAGGGTTGTATAAAGTTTCAATGTACTGGATCAAGTAAATACCGAGATATCTACTCTAATTGTAGTTGCACCCAAAACTTTAAACAAAATTTCCAAGTAAAACAAAAGGGCTGTGATGGCCTTGTAATAGCTCGTCTGAATTTTTGACCAATCAACATAGCATCTGATAAAGGTACATTTCTACAAAATTATTTAAAAATCGAGCAGACACTTTCGTCGGAGAAGATTTTTAAACTTTCCACTGTAACCATATAAGGCAAAACAGACCTGCCCCGCTCTCTGGCGGCAATGGTTTTTTACCAATTAATATGGCATGAAGGAATCTGATAGAGGTCAACCAAGGAACATTTCTACAAATTGTTTTGGAAATCAGCCTTACACTTTCGGCGGAGAAGATGTTTCCATTATAGCCATACAAGGCAAAAAAAGTCACACCTCCTGTCGGCCATGTTTTTTTTACCAATCATCATGGTTTGAAGGAATCTGATAGAGGGTTACCAAAGGAACATATCTACAAAATATTTGAAAATCAGCATACCAGTTTGGGAATAGAAGAACTTTTTTTTTGTTCATTTGGTTGTCATGGAAATCAGAATTCTGCATGGATCCTAAATATTTGAAGGATTTCTGGCGAGGTAATTGAGAGGATACTTTCTGTGAAGTTTCAATCTGATTGACCATCTGGTTACTGCGGAGAAGATGTTGACGGACGCACACGGAACATAGAGCGATCACAATGACTCTCCTTCAGCTCTTCATGCTCGGATGCTAAAAAGGGCCAGAACTCACATAAATGCAGGATAGAGTTATCAAACTTGATTATTATTATTGGGAAGCGTTGTAGAAACTTTCAATGCAATACATCTAGTAGTGACTGAGCTAAAGCACACTTGTACTTGCATGCATAACCTTAACTAAGATGTGACATGGATGCCTAGTCTAGGGTGAGTAAAATAGCTCTCATATTCTCAGAATAGTCAAGCTTAAAAGATAATAATACAACCTTTCTCACTTGTAGACACATCTACAGCAGACGACTTTTGAAAATATTGTGGCAAAAGAAGTAATTGATCAAAACAAGCAATTTCTCCTTTTGCCACAACATTTAAACTCTTTTATATATAGTAAAACTCTAAGTTTAAGTTGTCTGCTGCAGATTGTTGTATGTGGGAAAGGTTTAATAACAAGACCCGACATACTTTTTCCTGAATTTCTTTTTATCAGAAGGATCCTTTGCACTGATAAGGGCAAACACCTTGGCAAGAACTTCGTTTCTGTCTGAAAGCACCTGTAATGATATTATGCATTTTATAAAACTAAACCCTATCTATTTATCATATCAAACTTAACATTTTTTTGGGGAAGAATGGAAATTCTAGACATATAACAGCATTTTTTAAGACATGTAGATAACATTTAAGTAAATCATTTTAAGCAATTACTCTTTTTTTCGACAATGTTTTCGAAAGAAAAATGTTGAAGATCTGTAGTTGTATCAGATCAAAAGGTAACAAAAATTCATAAATATGTGTTATACAAAATGGTCTGGTGATTATGCATGGTAAAACATATTTTATATATAAATCTTAATAAAACATGTCTTGTGCATTTAACCCTTACCCTCATATAGATGCTTTATAACACCTTTCCTCAGACAGCTTTTTGAAAACATAGTGAAAAAAGAAGAAACTGCTCAAAACATGCAATTTCTCCTTTTGCTACAATGTTTTCCACTTCTAGTCATAGGTTATCCATTCAATTAGAGATTCTCCACTTTTTGACAAAATATGTTCAAAGTAGTCTGCTGTAGAATTGTCGTATAAGGGAAAGGGTTAATAAATATTTCAACTCTAAATCAAGCTGAATATAGACATTTACGAATGATAGCAAAGTGAATTCTCACCCTCAAGACAATGTAACATAAATATAAAACATCTGTGGAAAGCAAATTCTGCCAACATTCATTGGAAACTAACATGCAGACTTCTTGATGTATGCATAGATTGCTATTTGCCTGTCACTTTGATGGGTATTAAATAGGCTAAGGCTATAAATATAAGGAAAGCAACAAACCTCTAATATTTGCAGATCGTAGTTAGTAAAAGCTACATATCTTTCACCCCATTTAGCTGAACTCCTGATTGTTTCTTCCATGTAATGTTCGATGTCAAACGTCAGTTGCTTAATACAGATTTGTTCCTAGAATACATTTAAAACAAATACTTTTTATTTATAATAACCAAGCCATAACTCTGGTGATCATAGAGAACCTTCCAGTGTAACAATAACTTATCACTTTCCTTGATACACACATATATATAGTTTTCTTGTATATTTGTAAATGACCATAAACTTGGTTTAGTTTAAGTCAATACAATATATTCTGATTCTGATCACTGTAACATTTATAGTTTTAATCATATCCCTCCAGCTATACCTTAGATGTGGTTTCAGTATGACGGGCAAAATAAAGGATGGACTGTAGGATTGGCAGACAGTATTATAATATATTCTTTGGTGCCCCCCCCGCCCTACCTCATTTTCATGTTTAATAGTTGGGGTAATGAAACTATAGGTTACTGAACATTTGAGCAAGAATACAAAACATTGTATGAAAAGGATGTTTTCAAAATTCATCTGCTGCACTTGCATCTGTATTATCAGTGTAAATCTTCAACATATTTTAGAGCTATATTGCACACTTGCAATATATTTTGGTTATGTCTGGCAATAAGGGGGTCCTGTTGCATCCCTATAATGGGAGAAGTAAATGAGTTATTATAGTGAAACCTATAAGGCTATAATTTGCATTTTACATCATGTATACCTATGCCTCTTCTTAAGTTTGGCAAACGGTGCAATCAGCCATGTTTGCATATGTAATAAGACCCCAAATCACCTGACACAGCTCTTACATAAAATTGTCATAATCCTTTCCCACATATAGACGCTTTCTGATACCTCTGGGCAGATTTTTTTTTTAAATCATTGTGACAAAAGAAGAAATTGCTCAATATGAGCAATTTTTCCTTTTGCCACAATGTTTTCTTCTTTTTTTTCAGTGATAATACTTTCATTTATAAATAGAGATTTTCCACGTTTTTGCTTAAACAGATGTTTTCAAAGTCTTGTTGTATGTGGAAAAGGGTTAATTGTGTGACTCAAAGCTAGACAGTCTACCTTATTCCCATCATTTGAAGGGTCTGAACTCAATGCTAGCTGTCTATTTTTGGTCCCTCTAACTTCAGCAGGCAGAACACTTCTATAACTGAGGTCAAAATCGTCTGCAAGTTAAAACAATCAGATTTTTTTACCCGCATTCTTCATTTACAACCACAATCTCTCTTATTGCATAAGCTAACCCTAGCCTTTACAGAGGTTTTAAGAGATTCAGATATTGTTTATACTAAATTATTTCAAATTCCAAGTGATCATAGACATTAAATAAGAGTTTAATTGTTGAAATTTAAATGAGTGTTTCAATACTCATATGTCACTTTCTAATGATCAATAACTTTAACCACTTGAGTCAAAGCTTGAAACATAACCTCAAGTGTCTTCCTACAACAGACAGGCAACTCAAAAACCTGTCTTTAACCCTTTTCCTCATATATACGCTTTCCGACGTCTATGCAGCAAACAGCTTTTTGAAAACATAGTGACAAAAGAAGAAATTGCACAAAACGTGCAATTTCTCCTTCTGCCACAATGTTTTCCAC
>JAUELF010286727.1:0-10207 GCA_031471495.1 Clinocardium nuttallii | reverse complement strand
TCCCCTGGTACCAGACACCCTACATCACGTGTGTTTATACTCGATGTTCACCCTGTTACTCCCCTGGTACCAGACACACTACATCACATGTGTTTATACTCGATGTTCACCCGGTTAATCCCCTGGTACCAGACACCCTACATCACGTGTGTTTATACTCGATGTTCAACCTGTTACTCCCCTGGTATAAACAACTGTATTCATTAATGTGGTTTTAAAAACTACATTTACTTGCAGATTTCGTTAGTTTAAATTTACTAATCGCAGAATGTAATTGATTATGCAACTGTAAGTGTAGTGCCCTAATATGCATAGTCCATAGCTATTGGTTAAATGTGTGTGTGTGTGTGTACAGTGTATTTTTGTGAATACAATATTGAATTTCTAAAATCGTGTAATTTGATTACCTGGGCTATAAATGAACTGACTGCTATTACGTAACTCCATGGCTGGTCTACTAAATCCACTGCAATCATACTATATAAGTTAACATAGACACCAGTAACACTAATCAAACTATTTCACAGAGCCTCCGAGTACAAATTTCCGGCACATTCATTCAACCTACAGTACGTAAGTACTGAAGAAAAGAGGTTTCCGTTTATAACCCTTCCCCACATCCAATAAATTGACAGCAGACGACTTTGAAATATTATCAAGAAACAATTTGAAACTCCCTTTAAATGAAAGTATATTGAATTGAGTTAAAACTTAAAACATGGTGACAAAAGGAGAAATTGCTCGTTTTGAGCAATTTCTTCTTTTGTCGCCATGTTTTCAAAAGGCCGTCTGCTGCAGATGCGTCAGAAAGTGTCTGTATGAGGAATAGGGTATACACTAAACGTATACCTTGCTCTTAGTATTGTATTACGTATCTCTTTGTCTGACGAAGACTACACTCAACGATATACAGCCGACTATGTTTTTAAACATGAAGAAAAAACAGGAGGGATATAGCTCAAAATGACACATTTCTTATTTTCTCAAAGTAATGCTGCATCTTTAAAGCTTTACATATGCCTTCACTGTTTGCAAAAGACGCCTGCGACAAAAGAAAAGGGTTAAAACGATGAGATGGCAATACGTTATCATTTTATAGCTTGTTTTGAGACCTAGTTAACCTGATATATGTAACGTGAAGTCAAATAAAGTTTTACGTCTTTATATCGAATGCAGTCAATGAAAACTGTTGTGATATTGTGCCGAATCCGCAGCAGACGACTTCGAAAGCATCTACGCAAAAATGTAGAAAACCTCTATTAATTAAATGAAGTTACGTTTTGGATTAGAGTTGAAATCATTGCGGTTTTCCTTTTGCTGCAATATTTTCAAAAGTCATCGGCTTGTGAGGTTTCAGCGTTTACACGTCAGAAAGGGTGTGGTTGAAAGGGAATATGAACCGTCCCGCGAGAAAACCAACATTACGGCATCTGCGTAATGTATTGACCAGATCAGACTGATCCGGTCAACACATTCCACCTCAGGGGATAGAGGAACAGAGTAATGATTCCTGAAACAGAAAATCCACAACAGGCAAAAAGTGTCTATCCTGGTAAGCCTGCGCTGCATGCTTAGGCTGATCCGCGTCGATACTTTACGCAGATTCAACACTGTTTGTTTTCTATATGTAGATAATGTTTCGTTAATGAAATGCAAGACGTTTGAATAAAACGTGTCCGGGACCTTTAACGACCGTATTAATCTTCTACTTAGCTGTTTATTTCCATATTCATATGATCAAAGGTTGGTAATTTCCAACAACATTTACTTGCATGTATTTAAACGTGCTTTGTTAAGCCTTTCCCCAATATAGACGCTTATTGAGGCTTCTTTAGCAGACAGCTTTTTGAAAACATGGCGACAAAAGAAGAAAATTGCTTAAAACGAGCAATATCACTTTTGTCACCATGCTTTCAAATTCATTCAACAATTGTACTTTTATTTAATTAAAGGCATTTATTATTTATGTTTTCAAAGTCGTCTGCTTCATGTGGGAAAGGGTTAATACACAAAAACGGGAAATAAGGACAAAATCGTATACTGGTATAGTCGGGCTTCATGGAAACTGGTAACATTCGAATATTGACTTAGATGGTCAAGACTTAGACAAGATTGTAGACTTGGATCATAAAATGGATCCCAGTCTGACATAGGTCTTCGATGGTATTTCAGTCCCGATAGTTATTCTGCTCGAGACGTGATCTATCAGATATATGCTTGATGTCTCATTCATATTGCAGGTGACAGAGTTATAGTTCTATATTTGACCTGCGTATTTGCAGAGTCCGCCAATATTTCGATGCTTCCGCTGCTAAAAAATAAGCCTTGTTTCATAAATAGTCACTGTGTTCTTTCCATATTTTATCTTTTTTGTTGTCTCAATTTTCGACTCATATTAAAACTATTTATTACATTCCTATCCATCAAAGACAAGGATATCTCGGTGAAAGAAAATTCATAATTGTTGATTTACATTTAATTAACACCAGTGAATTAAACTACCTAATCCCGTACACAATTGCGCATGCGTGTCCCTCCCTTTTTCCACGGCCACGCCTCATGAAAAAATAAATTAATGTAATTACAACAAATAACAATGAAATGTAATAAACAGACGATTCAACTTATTTGTTCAAAGATTAGAATATAATTCACTCGCCGTCTTGTGAATGGGAGGAGTAACTCGTGACTACGTCCCTCCTCCCATTCACAAGACGGCTCGTGAATTATATTCTTATCTTTTACAAAATAAGTTGAATAATCTCTATTTAATCAACTCAGAACAACTAATCTTACAAATATACCAATTAACAGGAATGCAGATTATTTTTCAATTTCGGTTTTACTATTCGTACGAATTCAATGTTTCCACTGCTAAAAAGTGTCCTTTTTTCTATCCAATATGACTTCGAAGCTATGGATATACTGTGTATGTCGTTCGATGTCAGTTCAAATGTCCTTCGCTGAAGCTGCTGGGCCGCTTTCAAAATAAATTTACAGGAAAATTCACTAGGTAACAAAAAGGTGGCCCTAATCATCAATCACTTAAAGAATTGAATAATAAAGGGGTGCCAATAAATATAGGCCTCTAGCAAAACATTCAATATAATCATGAATATTTTACAATAATCGAGTGGAAGATTAATTATTTAGCAATTTAGTGTTTAATACTGTGTACAATTTTTGGTCAACTGAGCAATGTATAATGTCACATCGTTTAACCACCTGTACTTTGGAATATTTTTACAATGAGACGATTCACTCACCTCAGTGCATTCTAGCGCGAATTAGCAATCAATGCTGAAAGTGTAGCGATATTGAGTTGGAGATCGAGCATTGATATATATATGCCCATATTTGTATCAATTGTACATTTTGGCAAATAGAGAAATTGTTCATTATGAGCATTTTTGTGTTTAATTTTGCTCACAAAGCAGTTTAAATTTTCAAGAGAGAAAATTCTAAATTTGAAGTAACTACATTGAACAGACCTGTTTAATTAATAACAGACATCATTAAAAACCAACCACCAAACAAATGGATACTTTAGTTTTCTTTCCTTTCTATGATAATTTAGTCATTTTCTGTGAAAAAATATTAAAATTCAGAAAAAAATATGTTAAGTTGGTAGCATGATCTCCATAGAGTTGCAAACATGGGGAATGGAGAAACTTCTGTTTGATCGTTTTCTAAAATAGGTATGCTGCAGAGGGATCAAAACTCATCCATTAGCAGAGGTGTATTAAAGATGAAGTTGGAACTGTTACGATCACTTTCTTCAATTTTACATAGTAACTTAGTTCATGATACAACAAAATGTGGTTTTACACCAATTTCAACATTATTTCAGTTACATCATGGCGACTGTTCACGTATTCATGCATGATGGGTAAATACTCTAGGTTTTTTAAAATCTCCGACCACAACCGATTTCTGTTTCGGAAGAGACAAAACTATTTTGAACAAAGCCCTGATGTCATCAGTTGAGAAAAATATTCTGACACAGGGTTTCAAATGCTTAATTCGAAAATGTGGTTTCTAAAGTATACACAATATTTCATTTTAATACGGCCTAGCGACCTGGTGATGAACATGTGATAACCCAAAATATTTACATAAAACAAAGACAAACATTCTAATAAAGATCCATCGTTCTTGAGCTAAACCGTAGGTCTATCGAGTGACAACTATATTTTTCTTAATTTTGATATGGCCTTATTGTGAACACAGCAGGTGTTAGGGTTTAAACGTAACTTAAATATCACCAATACAAACATTCTGGCAAACTAGCATTAGTCTACTGTTAAATGATGGAGCTTTTCTCAAATTTACCCGCACCAGAGTGCACTTTTATTGAAAATCGCAGGGCCTACACTGAGATACTGCTTGTTACTTTGCAGGATTTTCTACACGATCGCCACTACAGTGCCTTTTGCGTTTTGACTTAATTTGGTGACTTCGACAACAACCATAAAAAAATATCCAGTGTGATTTTATTTTGTTTACTTTAATGATTCTACAAACTATATACCGAGTCACTCATAACCAAAACTATTTCAATACAAAATGAACCGGTATTTAACATTGCAGATTCTTTATATGCAGTTACTATTGAGAGAATATCTTACATCTGTGTATAACTATAATGTATTGACTAAAAACCTTATACATGTAGATGGAACAATTTATGAATGTACCATATAGTTAACCATGTCCTGTCTGGTGCAGCCGACAGTGACCTTTAATATATTGTAGGAAAAAGACAACTTGCTCAAATAAATCCTTTTTTTTTCTTTCTTTCAATGAGTTTCTTTGTTTTTAAGAAGACGTTCAATTGTCCACGAACAAACACTTGATATTATGAGCCGTCCCGCGACACATTTTGTCTCAGGGGTATAGAGGTATAGAGTAATTATTCCTGAACAGATTATCCACAGGAGATGAACAGTATCTATACGGGTGATCCGGGTCGATACTTACCGCAGAGTCCACAATGTTGGTTTTCTCGCCGGACGGCTCTTACATGTTTTTGTTTTAAAACAGACGATCCTACATCTAATTTGATCATTTTAAAATAACACTATGGTATAATCCTAAATGGCTTAATAGTCATGATATATTACGATTCATCACACCCCTGGAACAACCTCAAGCCAGTACACCCGCAGGTTCGTCTTCCGGGAGCGGAACTAGAACTCTGTTTGGGCTCCGTCAGAACAAAAGGGGCTAATTTCCCGAGAGTAACGTGTCACATACACTTTGTTGACGGCTGAACATACAGTACGCATGACCGTACGCTTAAGCAAGACTCTAGCCAAACTGTACTTTCATATACAATAATTGCTCATCCGTTTACCGCATATAATATTTCGTAGTCGTTCACTTTGAAAATATTGGATATTAAAACAACAAAATCTGGAATATTTGGAAATTACATTTTTTATAAATATTTCAAACGTTTTGGCAGTGTAAAACAATCACATTGTGACCAATGTGTTACTTTTCCGTAATGTTTTTAAAAACCAGTATTAAAATCGACGGCAAACACGTCTGTATCCTTGACAGCGTTTAAGCAGACCAACAACTCCACATGGAGTAAACTTTAGAATTGCGACTAATTGCTTATTAAACATGTGATAAAACCATAATGCGCGAAAACCTGTTATTAATAGAAAATGTTATAGACGTCACGTCGAGAGAAAATTATTAGTTTAATGACCTTATTGGTGGCTTTTATGCCAGAAAAAAAGGCTTAATTATAAATCGGTTTGGCATCTTAAGATTTGGCTTAACCGCCTCGATGGTGTAGTTGTAGTTGCAAATGGTAATAATGGCTTTCCCCGTGAAAAAGAGTCGGTTCGGCTCGCAAGCAGAACTTAGATCAGCCACACAAATGATTATTTATCACTTTCATGTACTTTGAGCATTGTCATATGTACGTATAAAATAAATTGAATGTGTATCTTGGAAGTTATAAAAAAAGTCATCGAATTATTTATCGACCCTCGTATATTGTTAACATTTCTAGAGGTCCACGTTGAAGACTGATCTTGCCCAAATGTGTAATCTCTTTAAATAAAGTCTTTATTGTTATTAATATTTTCAGAATGAGTGTTAGACAGTGTTATGGATGATACACGAGTACACTATCAGGTTAATACAAACATGATAACGTTCAAGCCGTGTATAGTCAGGATTGTTTCACGACTGATTAACTTTACTATCCGTTCTAGCAGTGGGCAGTCATATTGTCATGGAAATGTTATATATATTACTTTGTTATCCCTTTGTGTTCAGGTAACGATCTCATGTTGAGCCGTGCTCTAGGAAAACCAAGCACAAGAGCCGTCTCGCGAGAAAATCAACAGTGTGGACTCTGCGTAAAGTATCGACCCGGACCAGCATAAGTATGCCGCGCAGGCTTATCCGGACAGACACTTTTCGCCTGCTGTGGATTTTCTGTTTCAGGAATCATTACTCTATACCTCTATCCCTCTGAGACGGAATGTTCGGCCTGGATCAGTCTGCGCGGACTGCGCAGGCTGATCTGGGTCGATACATTACGCAGAGGCCATACTGTTAGTGTTCTCGCGGGACGTCTCATGTGTAGATCGAGATCAACCTGTGAAGATATGTACGAATTCTTCTTTGACTTATTCACTGTTCGCCAATAAGTCAAATAATGTGTCAAGAAAGTTCTCCCCGAGTAACGTCACTTTGCGGGGCGCGCGGTTGTTTTGAAAAATCCGAAGATCCAGATGAGATGCCATGTTAAGTTCATGTATCAATTGGACACCAAGGTAATGTTATATTTGCCTGGAAGAGCTCCGGAATATACCGGGTTCCTACAGTTGAGGATGCTAGATATTTCTTCCAAGATAGAAGATGTCAGCTGATATATACACTATTTACCTATAGACATGTTGTTTATCATTAAGGCTTATTAAACTACTATAGACGACAAAATGACCGAGTCATAGAAAAACACAGCAGTTGTAAATTTAGTAGGTAATTACGGGACTATTTTGAGTATAACCATACAAGTTGATGTCGTTCAGTGGAAAGTTGTAATCGGCTGTTTCGTCCAGTGGAAAGTTGTAATCGGCTGTTTCGTCCAGTGGAAAGTTGTAATCGGCTGTTTCGTCAAACCCCGTAAAGGAAGAACTGCTTCTGTAAATTCAGTGAAGCATATATCTGAATGTTGATTGAATTTGATGTGCTTTACGCCGTTTACACCAATTGTTGAGTTATAGCACGTCGTTTCCTAAGTAAGTTACCAGTACGACTGGTCTGTTTATCCTGACACCACCCAGTTAATGCTAATCCCACAACATTTAGCGCCAAGGAGCAATTACTACCAATGTTAAAGGATTTGGTATGGCCACCGAGGTGGTATATCTCTGACTGTAGGAGCCGTAGTGTTACTTCTGTCAGTTGTTAACGGATTTAAATCAAACCAAGGACCAGAATTCAGGGGGAATAACTGTTATGGTTAAAGAGGTAATATAAATTATGGACAAATGAAAACATACGATATGATAACTGACCAACAATTGTTTGAAAGGGAAAGATGTTCGCTATAAGCTGCTTCTCGTTGTACCACTGTGCTGTACAACGCATATATGTCAATTACCTCTACAAGAAGGAAAGTGTGTATACATGTTTACAGCCTTAGCAAAGGTTAATTCCGTATCAAAGAAACATGAATAAGCGACATTTCAGTAATTCCCAAAAGTTAAACATTGAAATTTGTCCATTCTGTTACCTGTTTTCATTGTTGTTACCATTGATTTTGCACACTGAATAAACAAAATAAAACAAAGCACAACAATGGTGATTGTTTTCACTTTGTTCTATATAATGTGATAAAAAAAAGGTAATTATTGTTTAAACTTTTTACTATGAATATGTCTGGCACTGCTGGTACCCTTTTCTTACCTTGTGTTACGAGTTTGACATTCGTGTTAAAATCTTATTTTTTTTTTCATGTGGTTGCTTGAAATCCTATTCTTCTTCATATATGAAAGAACACGAATTTCAATGAATACTAGTTTCAATGGCAGTTATCACATTAGACCCATATGGCATATGTTAATGGACCATGTACATGTACACTTAATTCAAACAGGGTCGATACCTAACGCTATCAGCAACGTTCCCGGGACATCGTAAAATCAGATTATACTGATCGATAGAATACTGAGCTATTTTCTCAAGTAAAGAAGTAAACAGAAAATTAGTTCGATTTAAAAGTACAAATCAAAGTCATATTGACATATTATGAAATTAAGTATTATGGTATTATGATATTATGCAAATACAGAAGAAGTGTGTGATCAGATTAAGTTAGCTCAAATAGATACAGGGATTATACTTGTATAATAAATTAACCTCTCAAATAGATACAGGGATTATACTTGTATAATAAATTAACCTCTTTTCTTGATAAGAGTTTTGGACTGTCCTACATTTAAAACATATGAAGAAAAAAAGATAAAAACTTTGACATAAAATAGCGAAATTTGAGACCGTTAAGTAGTTCATCGTAAACAAAAGAAGAACTGCTCATTAAGAGCAACATCCTTGTTTCTACAATGCTTTTCAATACCCTCTGTGGACCCCGAGAGCACATATCAACTCTTTCACTGCCGTATTTCACAAAGTCGACTCATTCATGTTGAAAATTGTATCACTCCATTTTTCGTCAAACAGGAAATTTGATAAAAACTAATGTTTATGTGATCAAGTTTTCTGGAAAGACAGCTCGTTACCTGAATCTGCATTGTTTACAAAAGCCTTCAATTGACTTTGGCAGCGAAAGGGTTACAGATTATACAATGTACTTTCCGGATAAAAACGTCCTAATCATCTCGTAAACAATAATCATCGGCTTCAACGGACAAGTTAACGAGGACCGAGTCCAGCAATTAACTCACAATTAGTTGTTGCGATCGGTTGTCGCCAGGGGAAAAAAAGGACTACGGTGTATGGTATTGCCGAATTTATACATCCAATGCAGCATACGACCGTTGGAATAGGGTAGTCACAACGGCATACGTCTACATTAAACACATTTAGAGATACTCGTGGAACGTGCTTCACTATTTCACGGATCATCCATCCAGGCACTTGTCGCGATTTCGAGAAAATGCCAATCATGTTACCAGCGTCACTATAAAAGCCGACATCTACAGCAGCTGTAGAAGTGATATGTGTGCCTTTACCAAATTACCGTTACAGTAGCGAATCTCTAAATGAGCCGTCCCACATGTGTCGACCCAAATCAGCTAGCGCAATCCGCGCAGGCTAACCCGGACAAATACTCTTCGCCTCCAATGAATTTTTCGTTTCGGGAATCATTACTCTATACCATTATCCCCCTGAGACGGAATATATAGGCCCGGATCAGTCTGCGCGGACTGCGCAGGCTGATCTGAGTCGATACATTACGCAGAGGCCATAATGTTGGTTTTCTCGCGGGACGGCTCAAATTATGATAACATGCCTTTTTAAGCATCATTTTAGACATTCAGTGAATTCGATAAGGTAATCTTTAAACACACATAACAATTCTTCAAGAGATTGATAAGGGAAAATTATACTTTTAATGCCTTTGTTATAACTGATTTTGTCTTTGACTTCGGACTTGTCAGGGCAGGATAAATACTAGTAGTACGACTCTTGCCGTGGTAAACGAACTACTGAGTGACCTGAAACTGGTTATAGGTGGAACATTGTATGATTTGTGCCGTGGTAAACGAACTACTTAGTGACCTGAAACTGGTTATAGGGGGAACATTGTATGATTTGTGCCGTGGTAAACGAACTACTTAGTGACCTGAGACTGGTTATAGGGGGAACATTGTATGATTTGTGCCGTGGTAAACAAACTACTTAGTGACCTGAGACTGGTTAGGGAAACTAGTATGATTTGTGCCGTGGTAAACGAGCTACTTGGTTACCTGAGACTGGTTAGGAAAAATAGTATGATTTGTGCCGTGGTAAACGAACTACTTAGTGACCTGAGATTGGTTAAGGAACATTGTATGATTTGTGCCGTGGTAAACGAGCTACTTAGTGACCTGAGACTGGTTAGGAAAAATAGTATGATTTGTGCCGTGGTAAACGAGCTACTTAGTGACCTGAGATTGGTTAAGGAACATTGTATGATTTGTGCCGTGGTAAACGAGCTACTTAGTGACCTGAG
>JAUELF010286716.1:0-10207 GCA_031471495.1 Clinocardium nuttallii | reverse complement strand
TGTTTTCCTGGCTTTCCCACACCAGTACTTACACAACATTCTTTCGAAGTCACTGACTACTTTCTCACATAAATCAGTATGCACCCATGACTCTGGAACTTAACATGGTGGCTTGGGCTGAGCGGTTAGATGACCCAAATTGTGAGGTGAAAGGTGAAGGTCATAGTGATTAAGCTTGTCCGAGTGATACAAAACAATGCCTGGACCTATGGTCCTCAAACTGGATTTGAAGGTTGGGCCTGATCAGTAGATGATCCCATATTGATTTTGAGGTCATGGGGTCAAATGTCAAGGTCACTGACCTTGAATGTGAAAAGCTTGTCTGAGTGATAACTTAACATTGCCTGCACCCATGACCCTCAAACATGACATAGAGGCTGGGGTTGACCAGAAGTTTACCCCTATTGATTTTGAGGTCATCAGGTCAAAGGTCAAGTTGTTCTGCATTTCTCTTTTAACCCCAATAATTCCATTGTATTCAATAATTATACTTAGATTTGTGGAGATTATTATCATTTTCGCCTCGATGATTTCAAAGCCGTCTACTGTCTGCTATGGAAATTGCTGCATACATATGAAAGAGTAAATCATATGCCTAAGGAAAAGCTTGTTTTGCACAGCAACGTTTCAGATCAGTTTCTCATTTTACTTTTTGTTTATTCTATCATCGAAACAATGTAGAATCTTCTTGGCAACTGTTTTAACATTACATCATGAATGAAGTATTTAACACTTCAATAGCCTTTGGTAACTTAACCATAAATCAACTTTCAAATACATCCCTGGCGGCAGAGAGATGACCAAATTTTAAAAAAGGAGTCGTTGAAAAATACAAACACATTCTTTAATACGTAAACATTCTTGGAAAACATGAAAACAAATAATGAGAAAATCATTGAAATTATTTATTAAAATATTCTTGAATACGTCACGAAAATCACTTAAAATATAAACATCATTTTTGTGTCACCCTGCGTAGCATGGTAGGCACTTAGGGATTACTTATTTTTGTCCGGCGTCTGTCCGTCACACTTTCAATGCACAGGTGCAGGTGACACGCGTGCTCTGCGGAGCACTCCATTCTAGTTAAGTCCTTGCATTTTGCTTCATACAGTCTGGGCATAGATCTGAAGTACAGAACAATGACCGCCTCGTTGGTGTAGAGGTAGAGTGTCCACCTCGAGGGTTCAATCCCCATAGTAATTATAGTAATGGCTGCCCTCCTTGGCACTCAGTGTTCCGGGATGGCATGCCGACTGCTTGGATGGTGTCAGGAAAATGACCAGTAGTACTGATAACTTGCATAGGAATCGCCGTGATATAACTGAAAAATTGTTGAAAGGGGCGGGGCGTAGAACAATCAATCAAAAACAGAACAAAGAAGAAACATATATGTGGCATCATACAGTCAACTGTATTTAGTGTTATATCGTGACAATGTCCATGATAGCTGGAAAACTAAGCTAAGTCGTTCATAATTACAGACTGCGTTACACCAATTCCATACAATTCAAAAGGAACACACTGTGATCGTTGTCGACTGCCCATGGGCAAAACACATTTCCTAGCTCATTAATTAATTGCTTGTCCTCCAGGGATCATGAACAGTATTCTGTTACAACTGAAATGTTTTTGGAGACGTTGTTAAATCCAAGTTTAAAAAGGTAATTGTAATTTTAAAAATCGGGCCTTTTTATCTCAGTTTCCATTACCAAAATTGTTCAAACCCTTCACACTGCACAAGATGGCATACAAAGAAATATATTTTAACACCATCTCTTAAATATCTTAAAATGACAGCTTCTCCTTAGCTACTTTAATTTCACAGAAACGTTCATGACAAATTGTTCAAATCATAGTAGCGCTCTGCTGCAAAACATGCCTTGTAATGCTTAAACTAGACAAATACCTATTATTTGAACAACATATATGTGTGATCACTCTAATATAACTAGATTTCATAACCATCATGGTACTTTTGTTGAAAAAGCTAAAAAAAAATCACAAGAATATTGGAAATTGTTCTGAATTTCATCTTTTTAAATAAGATAAACAACAGATATGAATAAATGATAAATCTCTACCGTATATCAGTCTTTTTGGTCAAACTTACACTAATCAAAGACCTAATAGACATGTAATATTAGGTATTTGCACTAACTGACAGGCAACACATGTTTCTTCGAACATTCTTGTTTGTGAGTAAATTACTTTAGGTAAAACATATTGGTTTAACATTTGTTTAAAATACATATTTTGTCAAACACATTTATGAAAATTGCACTAGTCAATGTCTATGTCTGCTTCCTGGATACTCGACCAGTGGTCCTACTTCTACTTCTACGAGATCTCCAACCATAATTATTGTTATATATAGTTGATTAAGGTCAAATTATCAGAAAAAAATCGATGTCACACAAATCTGACTAAGAGTTTCCAATTATATCCCCACAGTCAGTTCACCTAGCCAAGTGGGTCATTGCTTTCTCTTCTCAACACACCAATCTGTCCCAGCAGAGACATAAACACATGTATCTGTTCTAAGTAACTGGGCTTTTTTCTTCATTGAATGTTAGCCCATTTGTGGAAGACGAAATGGTTATTAGTCGCAGTGACTCTTGTCCAGATCCAGATCAACCATGCACTCTGACCAGACACTTCCCTGCTTCCTATCAAATCATATGAATTACTGAAGTATCATTAGAGTATCCCTAGAACGGTTATGACACAATCGATTGGATAATAATGCATATTGATGGTCGTATCGTTTCAAAACTGCATACTGTCGGTTTTTGTGTGACGCTGATCATATGGTTGATATATTAATTTTCAACGTCTCGGTTTCCGAGGAAAAGCATTCTTATTTATTTTTGGTCGGGTAACGGCGGTTTGTACAGGGGGACTGGTACCGCTCGCTTGGTCTTGTAGCCCAGCTTCTGGTCTGGCTGTAGTTTCATGGTGGCTAAATAAAGGAAGCAAATATCAAAAGAAGTGTTAAAATAATGTTCATTTATTACAGGGTAGTTTCTTTAAGAGTCGCCTTTTTGTCCGGCCGTTTTATCACACTTTCCATTATTTACATCAACTCAAAATAGTGTATGCATATATCATTTTATTTTGGAATGCAACATTTATAACGATTTAAGAAAACAATTTATTCGTAAATATTATAGGGAAAGACCAAACATGTTTAAACTAGTGCAGCTCCTTAAGTCTGAAAACAAGAAAGAAATTCTAAATTTAGGTATGTTTATTGAAAAGGCAATGTATATCAGGGATACACATGTTTATAACTAATTGTGAGTGTAAATTTAAATAGATTTATCATTAAATTATAAATTTTAGATTTCATTTTTGCATTGCATGCCTTGCTTTTGTTGGGGCAGCATGTTTGTGTATTCAAGCATGTTTATATGTATGTGTTGGGTACATCTTAACAAGTGTAGATATGCAATGAACTGTATATACCATCATTCTGTTGTAATATTTTGTATGTTTCACTGTTGTATCCTTCACTAACCACATGGGTCTATGGCCTTCTGGTGATATTTTGAATATTTTGAATTGAATGTATCCGAATCATCGATTCCGGATATATATAAAAGAGAAAAGCTAAATATAAGTTACTTCACCTATTGCAACCATTTTCTACTTCAAATCTGCAGAAGGCTTTAAAAGCATATAGGATTATTGTGAAATTAGCAATAGATGTATACATATTTGTTGCACATTGTTGTTGCGTCAGCATTTGAGCCGTCAGGCGAAAAAAAACACCATTATGGCATCTGCGTAATGTATCGACCCGGATCAGCCTGCACAGTCCGCGCAGACGGATCCAGGCCGACACATTCCGCCTAGGGGGTTAGAGGTATAGAATAATGATTTTTGAAACAGAAAATCAACAGGAGGCGAAAAGTGTCTTTCCGGGTACGCCTGCACGGCAAGCTTAGGCTGATCCGGGTCGATACTTTACGCAGAGTCCACAATGCTGGATTTCTCGCGAGACGGCTGAAATCAGATATACACACTGGGTGTTATTTCCAAAGACAACTCTTTGAGATAAAACATCAAAAGGTCATTAGAACTATGATTTTCTTTTATTTTCAAATGCAAATTCATCTTTTTATAGAAAAGAGTGTGGTTTTTAGAAAATGTCGATAATTGGTTCCGAAAATAGGAGTGAATTTTAACCCTTTCCCACATACAACAAGTTTGCAGATTATTCTAAAACTATCTTAGCAATTAATGTGAACAATCTTTATAAATGAAAGTATAACTATTGAAAATACTTGGAAACATAGTGACAAAAAGACAAATTACTCAACATGCAGCATTTTCAAAAACAGAGTGGTCAGAAAGCGCCTGTATGTACGAACAGGTTAATGACTCTCAGTGCCTACATACATGTAAATAGATTCACATTCAAGCTGGACTATTTAAATGCTAAACAATGACCATTATCAGTGAAATCCTACATGAGTCAGTGCACGAGAAAAAGGCATCTCCGAACAGTGTAGATTCATATCATCGTGTCGTCCGCCTGCTCGAATCTTCTAACAGGTAACATGTGAACAGTGTAGATTCATATCATCGTGTCCGGCTTCTCAGTCAAATCAGTGTCTACACAAAATGTCATAACTTTTGTTTAAGTAATATGTGAACAGACTCAATGTAGATCTTGGTCAGACTGTGTGTCTGCACAGGCTGATCTGGATCTATAATGTTCCCAAAAATCAACTTTTTCCTATTTCTTATGCACGGACTCATATTGAGTACGCGATAACTGAATCTTCTAACATACCTTTTATGTAAGTAACATGTGAACAGTGTAGATCTTGAGCAGTCTGTGTCATGCAGGCTGATCGGAATCTATACTGTTCACAAAAATCAACATTTTCCTATCTCCAAGGCATTGGTCCAAATATAGTACGATAGAACCGAACCTTTAAACATGCGTATGTGTAATTTAAGTAATACGTGAACAGTTCTCTCGAACTCAATATCAGCATGGGAAAAGCAGGTACGTGCTGTCTTCTGTGAACAGTTCTCTCGAACTCAATATCAACATGGGAAAAGCAGGTACGTGATGTCTTCTGTGAACAGTTAAGAACAAGGTCGGCATTTCCCCATGCAGGGGACTCATATTGGGTGCGCGAGAACTGATCACTGACAGTTTAGATTAAATAGTTATCATGAATGTAAGGCTGTCCACTATGTAACCATTACCTTGTTTTGTTGTTGAACGCGGCAACACAAATGGTGACCATTCGTTTTGTAGTGTTTAAAAAAGGGGTCCATTCTTGAGATTCCTACGATTACACATACTGTTGTATAACGGTGGTTTCCGAAGGTTAGCAACAATGTCAGATAGGTTAAGACTCTCAGTCTAAGACACCATTTAATAATTGTAGACCCTTTTCGGCTTTAACCAGTACATTTGCTTGCCCGTGATATAACTCAGCAATTGTTGAAAGTGGTGTAAAACAAAAATAATCAAACAAGTAATCAAAGATAAGAAGAGTATTTCACATTCTAAAATCCTCATATGACTATCAAACTCTCAAAAACTATGTTGTTGGTACTCAAAAGAATCGTCTCACCGAGACGATTCTTTTGAGTACCCACAACATAGGGTTTAATGGAATCATGAGAGAGATATCTTATCATCTGTTTCACACAAACAGAGGATGTCTGTGGAACATATGCGCTTGCCAGGGCGCGAGGAAACATCTCATTGATGAGTGTTGAAGCATTGAATGAACTTCGATCACATTGACTCGCCTTTCATTGGCGGCCTGGGGATTGGTCAAGTTTTATATTACTGATGGGTTTCGCATGTTTTTAGCGCGGGTTTATGTATGTACTCCTGTTTGTAAATCAACCCCTATCTCAACGTGCCGACAAATAAAAGTGTGACCAAGCTGTAGCAGAGTACTCTTAAAACAATGTGGAGAAACAATGGCGCGTTCCACAGAATGAGATGTGGAGAAACAATGGCACGTTCCCCAGAATGAGATATCTCTCCTTTTATCATGATATTTCCAACTTTGTTTCAATAGGTTTTACTCTCATTTATATAGATTTATTTTCACCTGATTTCAAACTAGTACGCTGCTGCATATTTATTTGATATAGGAAAGTGTTAAGCTGTGTAAAACGACGGACTTTTCCTTTCAGGGCTTATATCCATCCCCAATATTCTCTTTACCTCTCAATCCCTTACAACATACACACGCTTTCTGATTCTTCTGCAGCAGTCGACTTTTGAAAACAGTGTTGTAAAGCGTGAAATTGCTCATTGCCACGAATGTTCAACTTAATTATTATACTTTCATTTTATATTACCAAGATTTTCAATAATTTTGGCGAGTGTATTTTAAAGCCATATGCTGCACACTCGTTGTATTTAGGAAATGATTTAATACTAAACTGCATTGTGTAAAAAGCAGGTTACACAGTCTATGATAATATATAGCCTTTATATATGTAATTAAACTTATGTACATATTCTGTATCTAAAATATTTTTATTTTTTTGTAACCCTTTCCCACTTATAGACGCATTGTGACGCTTCTGCAGCAGGCGACTCAAAATTCTGCATTTTTTGTCACAAAGTTTTATACGTGTTTCAGTAATTATTCCTATAATTATAGAGATTTCCATATTTTTGAATGTACATTTTCAAAGTCGTCTACTGCATATTTGCTGTATGTGGGAAAGGGTTAATTAAGTCCACAAACATCGAACAATCCGAAGCCTCAAACTGATTAACAATTTCCCATATACAACACTTCTTCTGCAACAGATGACTTTGAAATCATGTATGTTAAAAGTACGGCAATCTCTATACATGAAAGTGTAATTTTTAAATAAAATAAAAAACATTTTGACAAAAGGCGAAATTGCTCTTTTTAGCAAACTTTCCTTTGGTCACATGTTTCCGCTGCAGATGTATCAAAATGTGCCTGCAAGTGGGAAAAGGTTAATTAATATCAATACAACCGTTAACTATTATAATGGATTATCAATTTGAGAAAACAAGCCAATTTTTATTAGTTTGAGTCATGCCTTTTTCCCCGACACACATTTCGATTCGAAATATTTCTTGCCTTCAAGTATAGGTGAAAAGATGTTTATATATGTTATTGCCTAAACCGTTCCCCATCTGTAAATGAATTTTGACGCATCTTTTGAAAATGTTGTGACAAAAGAAGAAATTATCCAAAACGAACAATTTCTCCTTTTGCCACAAATTTTCAACTTTTTTCAGTAACTATACCTACACTAGTAGAGATCTTCCATATATTGAATAGACATATTTAAAGTTGTCTGCTGCAGATTTGTTATGCATTTTGAAAAGTGTTAAACTATATAAACGATCTTACAATGCTAAGATATGGCACTACCTGTAAATGATTTAATTCGTGGTATTTAATTTCACGCACATGACATACTTTCACACACTTCTGATAAATAGAGAACGAGCAACAGGCTATTAGATAAGGACGAGTAAACTTATCTTTTTCCCTAAAATATCTCTATTATAACTCAATGAGACGATTCTTTTGAGTACCCACAACATAGGGTTTGAGTGTCATATAAGGATTTGCCTATGAGAAATATACTCTTCTTATCTAGAGCCCCATGAGTATCACAAACAAAATGTTAAAACTCCTTTCATTTGGAAACACATTCATCTGAGGACATTCGGCGTGTGTTTGATGGAATCGTTGCTTGGTTTTTTTAACAAACAAATAAACAAAAAACAACTGAGTAGCGTCGTATTCACTATCAAAACTCCTGAAACATGTTTTTCAACTTTATCAACTCTATCAATTGGGGTCTGCAAGGATCATTTCCTGTAAGAGCTCACAACAACATCCCTTAAACTTCTGATAACATCTTTACATTAAATCGGTTTAAGCGAAAAGGGAATGTTCTGCTATGTGCATTTTGTTTAAAGGATATTTTTAGTTTTTGAAGAAAAGGCAGTTTTATACCAATTGCGCATTGTATATTGAGATCCATTTGGCTTGTTTAAAGGTTCTTTGCAATAGATACATGTGCGTTATAACTATGGTTGCGTCAATGTGTATTCGGGAAGTATTCTGGAAGCATTCTAGGAGCATACGGCATGTACGGAAAACGTTCGGGAAGCATGCGTCTAGTTCTTGGTGCATTCGGAATGGAAATTTGGAGGTGCTTGGTGTCGTATGTTCCGTGGGCAAACGGTTATTTAAACTGGGCGAATATTTCTTAACAAATCGCCAATCATGTAACACCACATATACCTGTATGTCGTCAATGTAATGATTTGAGAGTCAACCACGAGGGCGGGGTCTCGGGATTCCTGGGTTCGATAACAAGTTGGTTCACATTAAACTCAGCCTCCTAATATGTTTCATTTTCTATAACCTCTTTTACGTTATATCCCTTTATTCATATATTTATACTTTTTGAAACTCACTAAATTCCTTATTAGTTTGTTAAGTTGAATTGTTTAAACTGTTATATTTATTTCTCGTCTAGTTGAGAACTGGTCAAACCAAATACCGACTACAAACCTGATCAATTAGAAAGTAAATACTTTAAAGATCTTGGCAGCCCCGATTTCTTGTGTCGTGGCGCTAGTGATAGCTGTGCATTGAATGAGTAACCAGATCACATGTAAGACCAGGGGCGTCCCCCAGTAATGTGTATGCACGCATGCGTGTACATTTATAATACATGTTGAGATAACGCTTTGGCCTTCTGCTGATAATACAGCGTTTTCGCATTTTTGCAGCAGACAGACTTTAAAAAAAACTTCAAACTAAATTGATCTAAGTGGTGAGAGAGACTTTCGAAAAGCGTCACATTTACGATTAAATGAGTTTTGTAGTGGCGGGGGTATACATGTATGAGCTGGGGCTGAAGACAATTATTGTTAATATAATGCTTTCCCAGGTCGCTCTGGGGTAAGCGAAGCCTTATACCGGAAGTGCAAGTAATTTAACATGATAACGCATTATATAACAGAAATACAGATGGAAACATATGAAACCCGACGTTTCTGAAAACATCTTGGCAAATATGAAAACAATCGTTATAAATATAAATAGAGCTGAAAAGGGTTGTGGTAATGGAGAAATGGCTCACTATAAGCAGTTTCTCATTTTGCCACACTCTTTTCTAAAGTCTACTGCAGATGCGTTAAAATGCGTCTACAAGTTGGAACGGGTTCACACTGTATGTATACTGTGTGTATGATTGTACAAGCTCACATTTACTTCTCATTTCGCTACATTTGCATTGAAATCCCATTTTATCTGCCGTGGCATAAACATATAAAATTGTTTACAAATTCTTTTAAACAAATTGATCCTGACTACTTAACCTAGATATATACATGAGCCGTTCCGCAAGAAAACTAACATTGTGGTCTCTGCGTATGGCATTGACCCGGATGAGCTTAAGCATACCGCGCATGCTAATCCGGGCAGACAATTTTCGCCTCTTGTGTATTTCCAGATTCAAGACTCGTTACTCTATATCTATATCCCCCTGAAACGGAATGTGTCGGCCCGGATTATCCTGCGCGGCATGCTTTAGCTGATCCGATTCGATATATTACGCAGATACCATAATGTTTGTTTCCTCGTGGAGCGGCTCATAAATATATACCTAAATATTGTTTACTGTGTTATTCAAACCTAAATATTGTTTACTGTGTTATTCAACTTGCGGCGTCATATTACACCAATTACATTATTTCTTTGTTTCCATGTAAATCAACTAATTTCAGCGCTCAATTATCACACTTTCTAAACGTTTTACACGTAGATCATCCTATATATCATTGATAAGAGTTACCTCTAAGCTTTAAAATAATCCATAGAGAGTGGGGGTCATGTATTATGCAAGAAAGAAAGAAATCACTAGAGCGAATACGGTCAAAACTGGTTTATTCGCATACTCTACGTGCACGTTCACACAAGGTCAAAATACCAAAACGACCAAATCAAACAGTTCCAGTGCATCGTATACATATTTACAATAACTTTAACTCATTGTTATTTACTCAGCGCATTCTGGTGAATGTTTACACTCACTTACACTCAAGTTTTTTAGGGACTATTTGGCTGTAGATCAGCATGACCGTGGTTATATTTGGCATACTTTGACCTATATGTTCCCCATATTTATAGCAGCCATACTGCTATTAGCG
>JAUELF010286715.1:0-19063 GCA_031471495.1 Clinocardium nuttallii | reverse complement strand
TTAAATTTAATTATTCATGATCCCTGGGTAAACAAACCAGTACTAGGCTAGAAAATGTGCGTTGCCCAAGGGCACTCTACCATGACCGAATTGCCGCGACCGTGGATCGAACCAGGGACACCCTGTTTCGAAATCCCCGACGCTAACCACTCGACCACAGCGGATTCCTGATGTTGTGTGGAGAACTGGTGTGAGAAAGAAATGAAACACATTGATTGATATGACTGGAAAAACATGAACGAAATGGTGATAAGCCAATAAATCAATCCGGCTATGAATGAATGGATAATTATACAATCTTGTTGAATTTGTTTTGGCCAAATGAGAACATGTTGATCATAAGCAATTTCTCCTCTTCCCATAATGATTTCAAATGTTTTCTGCAGCATATGCTTCAGAACGTGTCTGCATGTGGAAAGGGGTACCATATAAACTATCAAGACAAATAAACAAAGAAGGCCCGGACATTTCTATCTATTTAATGGTCATTTGCTTTGAAAACATGAGTATGTTTACAACATAATAAAATAACAAAACAATTTTATTAATATAAGATTGTGAGAAAAAGGGAATCTTTCTTATTTTGAGCCTTATCTATCGTTTCTTTACCATATTTTTGGAGCATATCTACAACCGAATATCGGTATTACTGGCTTAAAAGTGGAAAGGCAGTAACATATAGGTGAACTGGCTGCGGTGGTTAACGGTTACTAAAATTCGGATGGAAATGGCGTAAAACTCCAATTTTAATATAACTTATCATCATTTTTAGTTATATTTAGATGTAACAAGCATCTAAAGTTTTAGTGTATATACTATAGAAAGGTTTTTTCTCTGTTTGCAGATCCGTAGATGGACAAACGTTTGATCCATCTGAACATCCTGAAAATATTAGTAGTAATTCTCAAGAACCTGATAGGGATACGTAAGTTATTAATCATTTGATTACATTTCTTATTTCTACAATTAAACAGTTACGTTATATAAGCACGTCCATGGAAAAAAGGTATAAGTTGGCTTTTGGGAACAGTGTAGATCCAGATCATTCCGTGTATCTGCAGTCTGAACTAACTCCTTTTATATGTCTCAAGTTGTCTTCTGATAAGAGAAAACATATCTAACAAGTTGTACATTCGCATCTAGTGCTTGTACATATACATTGAAGGTTATACAGGCTTTACTTAACCCTTTCCCCCATACAACAGTTGTACATTTGAATCTAGTGCTTGTAAGTATACATTGAAGGTCAGACAGGTTTTACTAACCCTTTTCAATATACAACAAATTTGCAGGAGATGACTTTGAAAACGTCTGAAAGCAAATGTACACTTTGTCAAATGGAGCGAAAGCATTGTGGCAAAAGGAGAAATTGCTCATTGTGAGCAAATTCTCCTTAGACCTCAATGTTTTCAATTTTGTTTGCTGCAGCGGCCTCAGAAAGCGACTGTATGTGCTGTAAAAAGTTAAGCATAAGTTTAGTTCGAACTAGAAAAAATAATGAAATTCTTCATAAACGAATTAATTTTAATGAAATAGACCGGAAAATAATGTTGCAAAAGGAGAACATGTTTATTGTAAGCATTTTCTCCCTATGTCACAATGTTTACAAACGTGTGTTGCCTCAGAAAGCGACTGTTTGTGGGGGAAAGAGTAAAGAATTAGTTAAATTTGAACTTGTAAGTGTTCCCTTATACATATATACCTTTGCTTGTGAAATATTGAAGATCATCATATCTCCGACTGTGTAATAACATGATCATTTTTGCAGGAGTCTGGTAGATCCAGCACCCTATCTTGTCCAAATTGCGGAAATCAAAGACTTGTCGAACAAGAGAGGTATTAGATTAGAGAAATTAGAAAAGGAAGTAGATAAGAAAGATAAAGATATAGCAAAGCATAAACGAGAAGCTGGTGAGAAAGATAAACAAATAGCATTGCTGAATTCACAGCTAGGATCTGAACATAATGAAGGACCTAGAGACAGAAAAGCAAATGAGAGGCTTCTTAAGAGGATAAGTGAGCTTGAAGATGAAAACAAACAATTGAAGACTGATGTGAAGAAATCTGAGAATAAGAACCATGATTTGAAAGTTAGGTAAGCAGCGGCCCTCGACACGGGGCGTATTTCTTAAACCCTCGTTACTTGTTAAAACTTATGGTATGGGTCCCTTTTCCCACATACAACAAATGTGCAGACAATTCCCAAAATATCAAGCCAAAATAGGAAAACTCTCTACAAATAAAAAAAAACAAACAATCATCGGATAAAATTAAAAATATTATGGCAAAAGGAGGAATTGTTCAGTATGAGCAATTTTGTCTATTGACACAATATTTTCAAAAGCTGTCTGCTGCAGAGGCATATATAAAGCATCTGTGTGTGTGAAAGTGTTAAAAAATAACATATTTTAAGTTTGAACACAACATGAAATATTGCTTGAAAAAAAGACCAAATTCTTCTTCCTTATCTAGTCGTTTGTCCCACAAGGAATAGCGGTGTTACAGATCATTGCATGTGGTATCATGGCGTTAACACATCGCTTAACCATTCCCCACATACAACAAATCTTTGGTCGAATACTTCGAAAACATCCAGGCAGAAATATGGAACTTCTCTATAAATGAAAGTACATTTATTGAAATGAGTTTTTACCATAATGTTTTCAAAATGTGTCTGTTGCAGATGTATCAAACAATCAAAATGTATCTGTGGGCATTATCGGGCAATGATAATTGATTGATTGGTTGTTTTACACCTTTCAACAATGTTTCAGTTATATCCCGGCGTTTCCTTGGAAAGTTACCAATACTATTGGTCCATTCATCCTGACACCAGCCAGTCAGTCGTAAAATACTAACCCCGCAAAAGTCTTTGGTGGGGTGGTGGGGAAAGGGGGGAGGTATAGGGCTTTCTCGGTGATGGTGATGGTGGGGTGGGGCAATGATAAATACTAATTAATATGTGCAAAGAGTTTATGAGAAATGAGGTGTTTTTTTTATTATTATTATTTGCCATGATAATAAATGCAGCAGATGACATTTTGAATCATTTTTTTGAAAGGAGATCTTAATTGTTTGAAACAAGCAATTTTATATTTTCACACTGTATTTTTAAGTTTGTATCTAAATAAGATTTCCAATCTTTCAGATTTTACATTTGATTATTCAGTATTTCTATACAGAGGACTTTTTTATAAAGTAGAGTTATGGTTCCTGTACACTGGACTTCCCCTCATTGTGCTGTATCATCGTATGAAGCTTTATTAAATTCCATCAAGTCGTTATCAAGTTATGCTCCAACTGATCATAGGGTGACTCCAATATACCTCATTTAAACTACGTTTGTCGGGGGTATAATATTGACATCATGTTTTTAAATATATACCCCCCCCCCCCTCACTTTGTGTCCAAGGTCACTGTGCACTTGACCATTGAACATATTACATCAAAATCAATGAGATTAATCTACTGGTCATGTCAAACCTCCCTGCAAAGTTTGAGTGCTGTAGGCTCAAGTACTATACAGCTATCAAATGGCTTTCATGGATGGATGGAACAGCAAAGATATCTACAAAAAAAAGTTAGAATTTGGAAAGTGTTGTCATGAACAATTTGTTCTTAATGTTGTCTTCTATAAATGCATCGGAGAATAACTTTAAAACTTCTGAGTGGAATTTAAAAAAACTTCATATGATGATACAGCACAGTGAGAGGTAGTGAGTGCAGTGTACAGGATCTATAACTCTATTTTACCCAGTTACAGAGTTATTGCCATTTGTCCCTCAGCATAACTCAATTAATTATAAAATGTATTAATTGCCATGTAAGTTTGTGCACTACATTTAAAAAAACTTTTTTTTCTAATTTCAAGAAAGACAATCCAAACATGAACTAAGCGATCCATAACATTGTCATTTTTAGTTTGGGTTTCTTAATATTTTACTACCATTTCCTATCATGGTAGCGTTCGGTTATAGCACTAGTTATTATTATAATTATTATTTAAATTGTTGTTATTATTATTTAAATAGATTATAATTGTTGTTATTACTTTTATTATTATATTTATTATTATGCATCACCAGATTAAAGTCAAAGAGGTTATTGAAGTACGGAGCTGGTACGCTGATATTTGTTTGTACATCGATGCATGTCTTCTTTTTGATAAACATGTAAGGATATTTAAGTTCTCTTTAACCCCTACCACATACAACAACTACGCAGCAAACAACTTTAAAAACATCTAGTGCGAAAATATAGAAAATCTCTTTTAGAAAAATTATGACAATTAAATCGAGTTTAAACAAATTTGATAAAAGGAGAAATTGCTCTAAAACTGAATTATTTCTTCTTTTATCTTTTATGATTTAAACAATTATCTGCTGCAGAGTCGTCATAAAGCATGTGTATGTGGGAAAATGTTAATTTAACCATTTATCTTTTATTATATGCTAAGGCATGTTATCGAATGTTTAACTCTTTCTCTGAAACAGATATATAGTATTTAATGCCATTACAGCAGACATTTTATAAACCATTGTGTGGAAAAAGAGAAATTGCTCAAAATGAAATTCCACTGTAATTCTCTTACACTTTTCCAGATCATGTTAATGTTTTGTCAAGCAAAAGGCTAAAATGTTCCTATAGACTCCAAAGAGGGCTTTTTCTACATGTGTACTTGAAAAAAACAAAATAAGAAGAAATTCAATTTGTACAATATTTCATTACGATTATTAAAAGTCATGTCTTGTGTTACTATTTTAATTTTACAGACCACGTAAATCCTGTCCGGATATAATACCCAACAAACCATGTCCGGATAGTGATTGCTGCACTAAACAAATTAACTCATTGACACTGGAAATTACAGACCTGGAGACTGAAAAGAAGAATTGTGAAAGTCCTTTAAATAAAATTAGCTTAGAATTAAATACATGCAGAATAGAAAAGGTTGACTTGGAGACAAAAGAAAAGAAACTAGAATTAGAACAAGATAAAGTAAATGATGATTTAAAAGGATGCAGATTAGAACTAATTGACAAAGAGAAAAAAGTGGAGTATCTGGAATTAGAAATGAATAACACTAAAGAAGATTCCCAAGTTTGTAAACAGGAAAATGAGGAAAATATAAAGAAGCTGGAAACAGAAAAAAGTAATATGAATGATGATCTACAGGGATGCAGACGGGAAAAAGCTGGCATTGAGGTAGAATTAAAGAATAGAATAAAGTTAGAGACGGCAGACAATATCAAGGAAGTAGAATACCTTGAGAAAGAAATAAGTGATAGAAGAGAAAGAGAATCTAGGTTGGAAACTGAAAAAGAACAGCTAGAAAACGAAAAAGGAGACTTGGAAAATAAAGTAAACACAATGAAAGATATTGAAGATAAATTGCAGGGAAAGAATATTGAACTTGAAAATAAAATTACCAAAGTGACTGATGAACAGAACATGTTGAATGCAGAGGTAGATGATCTTCAAAATAAGTAAGTGATAAAGAATGTTTATATGATGAATGATACATTTAACTCATTCCCACTTGCAGATGCATTTATACAACTTTTTTTAATCATATATTAAATGTGCTTACTTTTATAATAAGTAAATAGGATTTTTTTAGCAATTTACAAACAAATAATCACAAGAGGTCACACTGATACCAAAGCATGGGGTGTAAACTTTAAAAGGAGAGGGAACGTTGGTATTTGACACATATTTAACAGGCGAATTAAAACATGGAAAACCAAAATGGCATTTACTTTTTCATAGAGATTGTCCATATTGTTGCTTAGATATATTCAAAGTCGTCTTATTCAGATTTGTTGTATTTGACTCATATGCAAACCCTTATCCAACTGAATTCCTGCCATAAGTAAAAATCACCATGATTTTTAAAATATCCTCACGCATATATGGTATAGTATTTTCTACATACTGATGTGTGAGTAGCAACCAGATTCGACAAAGATTTAGGGACAACATCTTTATGAAAACACTGCTAATCTTTGACTGTTCATAGCAAAACAAATGTTAAATGTAATATAATCTGTTTTGAATCAAAACTACATATTCTTTAGGTTAACATGTGGTAACAAAAAGGCCAATTTGTACTGTGCATGTCTAGTTTATTTCCACAACAGAACAACAGATGAATACGCCTTCAGTAGTAAAACCCTTTTCCCACATACAACATATCTGCGGCAGATTGCTTAACCTTTTCTCTCATATAGACGCTTTCTGACGCCTCTTCAGCATACCGCTTTTTGAAAACATAAGTGAAAAAAGAAGAAAAGGTGCAATTTCTCCTTTAGCCACAATGTTTTTAGCGTTTATTCATAGGTTTTCCATTCAATTATAGAGATTATAAAATTGTTGACAAAATCTGTTCAAAATCGTCTGTGTGAGGAAAAGGGTTAAAAAGACATTAAGTAAAAAAAACATGGAAACTATCTATAAATGAAAGAACTATTACTAAATAAAGTTGAGAACATTTTGGATAAGGGAGAAATTTCTCATTACACCATTTTCTTATAATTGCCATAATGTTTTCAAAAGTCACTTCTTGCAGAGGCATCATAACTGGTATTGTGTGGGAGAGGAATACACATGTGTAAGTGTCAAACAGAAACTGTTGTGTGGATGTAAATAAATATACTTATATTGATGGAAATGATGAATATGCTTCAGAATTCTTTCTAAGAACATCTTTATGTACCCTCGGCAGAATGATGCTGACGGTAAATGGATAGTTGTTTGTTATTTCTCTCCAGATTGAGCGAATGTCAAATAGAACCTGCTGGCGTTCCAGATAGCCTGTCGCCCCTCGGGATCGGACAGGAGTTTAAAACTCTTTATGATAAACACTATACGATGGCATTAGATGAATTAGAAGACAAACATGGTATGCTTAACGTGAAGGAAACTGTTAAAATATTCCTAGATATTCTAAAGGCAAGTTCATTTGGAGAAAAATTCATCTTGTACCTCATACAAGAAGTCTGCAGCAGAAAATTAACAATAAAAGAAGAAAATCTTTAAATGCATACACAATTATTGAATAGAACAGAAAATATTGTAGCAAATGTAGAATTTGCTCATTGTGAAAAAAATTCCCTTTGCCACAATGTTTTCGAGTTATCTGATGCTGTTTTTGTCAACATAGGTATGAAGGTGGTAAGCGGCTAACTCTTGAAAACATTATTGCGAAATTGAATTGATTTAAATATTTATTTTAAAGTTATACTCGCATTGTGATGAGGTATTTCCGTATTTGTTCCAGATGTGTTCTAAGTCATCTGCTTGAGATCTGTTGTAAGTAGTTATACGAGGGGTGTTTATAAGTTCGCAAAAAGGGCTCGTATTTCTATATTATGGTAGTTATGTTGCTGGTAATGTATTTAGCTTTTGTTCTATTTAATCCCAATTTAATCACAAAAAGCAGATTCATTACGGACGTACATAAATAATTATCGTTACTACGGTAAAGTCACTTAACAAATACGTGTCAACATATTATGACGTCGACGTCAACGTACCCGTTCACGATAACTGCCCTGTGAAAGTTTTCAAAATATTCTCAATTTAATAAATAACGCATACAATTTTCAAGCATTACTTCTAGATTACTTCTCTGTGTAAGAAGAGTGTTGTTTATCAAGCTGCTCTCTGGCGATGACGACCTGGTATGACGTAAATAGATCAGACGACTGCTAAGGATAACTCATAGACGTATTATCTTCGCCCTCGAAGCCGTTAATCCACTTATAGACTTATGTGTTCTTCTCGTCAGTTTCACCAAAGCCATGTTTTAACGATTCAATGAAACTTTGTCTTGAAAATTTGGTTCCAAACACGAAATTTGATGGCCTATTTCTGTTATTAATTCAATTTAACACATGTTCTTAGAAAATATACCAGATCGTTATTTTTCTGATTTTAGATTTGCCTTAAAAAATAAAGATAACGGACGTAATGTCTTGAAAACATTAACATTTAGAAATACTGAAAATTGAGCATGCTTGACGTTGGTGACGTTACAATAACACTTTGTCGTTATCAACGATAAACACCGATCTGCAAACAATTACTGATTGTATAGGAAATATCGCGAACTACATAACAGCGCAAAACTTTACTGAAATGCTTCTACAGAAACTTTTCCGCGAACCTTTTGAACACCCCTCGTGCATTACCTGCTATGCTATTTTAAAAGACTTTCAAATTGAAAGCATTTGAAGAAAATGTTAGAAATTCTCTCAAAATATGAAGATAAAACTTAAGAGGGATGATGCGTAATATGTTGGGATAATCCGACATTGCTAGTTGTGAGCAATTTCTCTTTTCTCCACAATAGTTAGCCATGTTTTGTTTCTTTGTATAACGGAAATATTATTACCGATATTTCTGTACCATAAATAAAATATTTGCAGCTGAAAACATTAAAAACATTTTGGTCGGAACGTGGAAAATCTCTATAAAAGAAAGGATAATTATCAAAATGAAGTTCATATACATGCATTCTTATACAAACGACATGTTGACAGAGCCTCTCCTCTCCAGTACCTTCTGGAATGCATGCCTGAATGTTGAACAGCGAAGATGACTGTTGTCTGCTATGATCATTAATTCCCTAATATATAGTTGTCTTATGTCTTGCATTCTCATTTACTTTATCGCAATAGTTTAGTAAGTAAACTGCAGCAGGGGCATCAGAAGTGGTCTGTATTCAAAAATGTCCCCCACCCATTTTTCATTCTAGTAGATTAAAATCTGTTTGATTTATTCTTAACCCTATCCCGACAGCAGATGGATTGTGGGTCAGATGACCTTAACTACATTGCCGCAATGTTTTCAATGGTTTTTATTTCTAGAGATTTTTCAAATGTTTTACCCGATATTTTCAAAATCGTCTCCTGAAGGGTTTCTGTATGTTGGAAAGGGTTTAATCTGTTTCTATATACTGTTATCCTTTACCAGTATGTGGACATATTTTGATGACGAGCAGCAGAAACATTACAAAACTATAAAAATTCCACTTATAAGTATAGTGATTTTCCATATATTGCCTGGACGTTTATAAACAATCATAGGTGAATTCTGTAGATCCTGTTGTATGTGAAAATTGGTTAAAGGTTTTAAATTGTTCTCTATTTCTTTTCAGACTGCTCACACTCTGACAGCATATTATACCCAGCGCCACATACATTCCATGAAAATAAGTACTACATCTCTACCGATTGAAGTTCGTGACAAAACATCACCGGTTTGTTTCTCCTTTTAAGTATAAGTTACTGTAACCGACGATATTTGATATTGTTACAAAGGGAGAATTTACTTTTTCAGCAATTTTCATAATGCCCCTTTTTCCTCAAATCTTTTAAATAATCGTACTTTTCTTAATATAGAGTTTCTATGTTATTGTCTAGGATTGTTCAAAGGCGTCTTTTACACATATAGGGGCTTTCTGACACCTCTGTAACATATAACATGTTAACACGCCAACATATTGGGGATTCCTGGTACCTCTGCAGCAGATGGCGTTTTAACTTTACCACATATAGCGGCTTTCTGGCACCTCTGCAGCAGATGACGTTTTAACTTTACCACATATAGGGGCTTTCTGACACCTAAACAACAGATAACATGTTAACACGCCAACATATAGGGGATTCCTGGCACCTCTGCAGCAGGCGACATTTTAACTGTCCCAAATATAGGGGCTTTCTGACACCTCTGCAGCAGGCGACATATTGACTTTCCCACATATAGGGCTTTTTGACACCTCTGCAGCAGATGACATTAAAAAAATATTTTGACAAAAGAAGAAACTGCTCATTATGAGCAATTCCTCCTTTTGCCACAATATTTTCAGCTTGTTTCAGTAATTATATCTTCATTTATTGAGAGTTGTTATCTGCTGCATATTTGAAGTTTGGGGAAAGGGCTAATGGGTTGTTGGTGTCAGATGATGAGTCATTAAATCTCACAAAAATTCAAAAGCAATTTGATACATTGTTGACGATAGTTGGGGAAATGGAAAACAATGTGTTTTTTTTTGCTTATGGTTTAAATGGTGCAACAACATTCAAACATGGCAATGCATTTTGAGCAATTTCTTTATTATTGTCAATTGTTTTTTAACTCTACTCACACTTTTTAACATTACACAATATTTTTTCCAGAAATATCTCCGCTTAAACTTTGACTTTATTTATTTACACTCAAAGCAGTTTGTTAAGGTATCAACTCTTTGATTGGTGTAACCTATGCCATGACTGCCAGCCGCATTCAGGGTTTCTGACAAGGCTCTGTATTGTTGTCTGCTCAACTCTTCTTCTTGATACTCCTAGAAATGGACTCTTCCGAATGCAAAGATGGACATATACATTTAATACATTTTTTTGAGTCAGTATTGCAAGGGATAAATCGTTTTAGTGAGAGTAATATTTTCTTTTGTATACAGGATAAACAGAATAGTGTTTTGCTAAAGAGCACTTTGTCAAGATTGGAATGGAAACAGTTCTATGAAATACGACAGGAAAGTGCCTGGGGAATGTTGGATTCAATCATAAATGTAAGGCAAATATATTTCTATATACTATATTATTACGTGTTAAAATTAAACAAATATATACTTATATGAGCTTGGCCCAAGAACAGCCAAGCTGAGTGTGTTTCTGCCAAGGGTTTATTCCGGGAACGCCTACTGGTTTAATATCTACCTAGTCGGATATTTGGATCAGGGAACATTTAAGGGGGGGGAGGAGCAGTTATAAGCTAAAAATTGAATTAATGGGGAATTTTTGCATATTTTATTATTTTTAGATCACCTGAGCCAAAGGATCAATCTGTTCACTCTTTGTCCGTCGTCCGTCCTCTGTCGTTAACATTTAGCTTTAAACATCATATTATCCTTAACCACATAACCAATTTCAACCAAACTTCACAGGAATGTTTATGTGGTGGCCCTCTATCAAAATTGTTCTAAGATTTAAATTCCATTGAGAACTCTGGTTGCCACGGCGACAAAAAAGGGAAACTAACAAAAACTTAAAAATCTGTTTGTTTGAAAGAATGATATTTAGAATGTATCGTCATCTAGTGGACCTTTATCAAGCTATCAAGATTGTTTAACTTATAGCCCTGGGGTTAAAAATGACCCCTCCCCGGGGGTCACTTGTTTTACATAGACTCATATAGGGAAACGACTTTAAAAATATTCTTTTCTAAAAGTAGAACGCCTAGGCCTCTGATAGTTGGTATGTAGCTTCATCTAGTAGACCTCTACTTGTTTTACATAGACTCGTATAGGGAAAAATCTTTAATAATCTTATTGTCAAAAAGTAGAAGGCCCATGCCTTTGATATTTGGTATTTAGCTTCATCTAGATAGTTCAATTGATAGCCCTGGGGTGAAACATGTCCCTTCCCCGGGGTCACTTGTTTTACATAGACTCGTATAGAAAAACAAATTTAAACATATTCTTGTCTAAAAGTAGAAGGCCCAGGCCTTTCATATTTGGTATGTAGCTTTATCTAGTGGACCTCTACGAGGATTGTCAAATTATGGCCCTGGGGTAAATAAAATGACACCTTCCCGAGGGTCACTTGCTTTACATAGACTCGTACAGGAAAAAAACTTCAAACATCTGCTTGTCTAAAAGAAGAATGCCAAGCCCTTTGATATTTGGTATGTAGCTACATCTAGTGGACACCTACCAAGATTGTTAAAAAATGACTCCTCCCCAGGGGACACTTGTTTTACAAAGACTCGTATATGGAGAAACTTTATCAAGATTGTTCTAATTATAGCCCAGGGGTAAAAAATTGCCACATCCCGGGTCACTTGTTTTATATAATGTTATACTTGTATAGGCAAAAACTTTAAACAATCTTGTCCTAAAGTTGATATTTGAAATCTAACTTCATATAGTGGTCCTTTACCAAGATTGATCAAATATAGCCCTGATGACAAAAATGGCCCCAGCCTGGGGATCACTTGTTTTAAATAGACTTGCTGAGGGCAACACTTTGAAAATATTCAGATGAACGATATAGGGCCATCTTAGCCCTCTTGTTTATAATATGTAGTTTGCGTCAAGAGTGGATTCAAACATCTCCAAATTTTAGACAATTCCAAAAGAGACATTCAGGTAAAATCTGATTTAGTGCATTAAAACAAATCAATCTTTTCAAGCGGTACAAACTCTAAAAGAGTCTATATGTTAGGGTGTTTATCCGAGAAGCATAACTTCGGTTCTCGTTTGCATATATAAGTGTGCTCTGGCAATACATATTTCTATATTTATGATAACAGAGTACACGTAAAATAGTAATCTACCAACAATAGTTTGAATGATTTCTGGTTTTCTGGCAAGCTTCTATTTTGATAGAAAATAAGTAAACAAATGAACAGATTAATATAAAAAGACTAATTAAAATATACAAAAGAGTTTTGCATCTCATGAAAAGGCAGGCGTGACCCTGAATCGATCACCTGAATGATAGTTATGAAGCAAATGTCTAACTGCTCATATCAGAGAAAATGTAATAAAGAGCGTGGATTGGACACTGTAAATGAAAATTATCAATACAGGACATGTGAACAGTTTGTAAGAGAACCACCAATGTAACATTCCCGTGAAGTTGTGTTGAATTTTGCCCAGTGGAATAAGACGGGATATCATTTAAAGCTAAAATGTCAATTGACAGATCTTTTTATGCCGCCTGTTAACTTAATCAATATGGCTTAAAGAATTATGAGAAGGTTCACTGAAGTAAGACAACCACTTTCATAATAATAGAGTTTTAAATAATGTCATTTTGCCTCTTTTCTGAAGCCGAAATGATAGATATATGTTATTGACTTTAACTATATACGTTAAGTATTAAGACATAATTAGCCTGCACGTGACACATTCACACTTTCGCACAATTACTCGCTCGCACAAACACACTCACATATAAACATGATTACTCGGGTTATAATTTAAATGTTAAACTAATGAATAAGAAACGCAGCCATTTCAATTCCTCTGTTTATCTAAATCGACTGGTGTGTCAACCCGCATTTTTACGCATCTGCAGCAGACGACTTTTGAAAACATTGAGGCAAAAGAATAAATTGTCCTAAACGAGCAATTTCTACTTAAGTTATTGAGTTTTTCCATGTTTTTTGTCAAAATATGTTGATAGTCGTCTGCTGCTAAATTATTGTATGTGGGAAATGGTTAAGTAAGTACGCGCGTGTATGTGCATGTGTTAACCTCATTATTGAAATCCCTGTACTGATATAACTCATCAGAACCATACATTTGTGTTTAGTACTGTGGTACCGGAAGTTCAAAGAAGTTTAATGGACTTATTGCTTTGCCTTCGTTTATCTCTCTCTATGTGCGTGCATGTGTTCTGATTGGTATTTAATATACAGTATTGGGGTGTATCATCACATTATTCCTGACCTTATGATTTATTATTTTCAACGTGACTTGTGCTCCTTTTTAACAATAAGTACGCGTAATGTCTCGTTGTCCCCTGCTTAGACTATCAATATTAGGGTAAGAGAAACAGATTAAATGTGTGGGCTAGATTTTAAGTCTAACCCAAAAGAAAATGTCTAACAGAATGAATGCGTTTTCGCCAAGAAAATAGGCAGTTTATGATTTATCATTTTCAACAATATACAATGTGTAACTACGACTCAAGTTGTAGGTCTTTCCACTTTTACTGTTTGGAAAAATGTATAGATACGAAACAGTTATTTACGAGACGAATATTAGGTTGCTATTTTGTAGGCGAGCACAAGGTTGGAGTAACAGTGTTTTACAATCACAAGTCTAGTATCTTAAAGTGCAGTATCGGACCTTTATTACACAAGGCCAGCAATGTTTTTTATGTTGCCTTTTAATTGTAGGAGCTTGGAGAAGGGATAGCTAGAAAATACCTTGTGGATAGTGATTCCCAGCCCAGAATGATGACTTACATTGAACAGTGTATCAGTTTATGCTGGAAAACACAGTTGCACAGAGAACCAGTGTATATAGACTTCGACGAGCCTGAAAATACAGAAGAATTTTACTACGAAATATTTAAACCATTCATGCATCAGAGTGGGAACTATATAGATTTTGTGGTCTGGCCTCCTATTTTTGAAAAAAGAGGAGGTCACATGATTGCTAAAGGCATTGCTGAAAGAAAGGATAAACCTTAACCATTTACCTTATACAGCTTAGATGTGTCTATTTTGTTAATGTCTGGAGAGAAAAAAAGATGAACATAAAATAACAAGAAAGATGAAATTGATAGTGAGAATAGCATAAATTGCCTGTAGTGAGCTTTTTATTCTTTCCACAACAATGCTTTCCAAAGTCATCAACTGCAAACCGGCGTCAGAAGTTGTCTATATCTGGTTAAGGTTAAACTATGTTATTCGTATTACTTTTCATTGAAGTTCGTGGTATATAACCCTTTCCAAGATACAACAAATCGGCAGCAGACGACTTTGAAAACTTTGAAAACAAAAATGACAATCTCATTAGATGAAATTATAGTAATTGAATAATAAGCAAGTTCATGTTTTGCTACAATGTTTTCAAAAGTACTGTTGTAGCTGTGTCAGAATACATCTGCATGTTGGAAAAGGTTAATTTATTCACATGATAAATATATAGTATTGATATATATGGAAGATCATTTTATCAGACATTTCCTTTGTAAATCATTTTTCAAAATATATTTTAATTAGTAAACAATCTTTTCATTTTTTAGCCGACCTGACCAAGATGTTCGGAGTAAGCTCCTGTGGTGATCATTCACCGTCCATCGGCAGTTGTCGTCGTCGTACTAGTATTCACATGTTCATACAAACAGCACCTCATTAACTAATAGACCAATATCAAAATAGCGTTACAGGAATGTTTATCTTGTCCTCTTTCTTTTGTCCAGAGAATTACGTCGGTCCCTTCAGCATCACAAATAGGGGAAAATGCCAAAACTTTAAAAATAAGTATTGTCCAAAAGTGCTTGTGCGATTTGAAAATTGTTTGGCACAAATGATACTTGCGTGACCCTAATTATTTCAATCAGTTAAAAAAAAAGTGGCTGCCATGGGGCTGATCAAATTATCCATATACAACGTTATAGTAAACAATGTATAAGCCTGCTTTATAATTACTTTACCGGTTTGCAAATAATTGAACACAAACATTCCCTGGGCGTCACTCAACTAAAGGTGTCAAACTCATTCCGATCTGTTGAAAAATATGGCAGCTTATTTTCCTTTAATGTTTTTTTTTTAAAACGTTAAAATCCACAGGTTCTGTTCTCTTTTAAAATATAAAAATAGCATTTTACTATAAATTGACAAAGTGATATTTGGTTTTTAACTATTCGACACATTTTGCTGTATCAATTTATAACAAAGCGACTTATACAGGATTTCAAATGCGTACAAGAGAGAGCAAGAAATTTACTTCGAAAAAAGCGTAGTTTTTGTTTTATTTGAATTATCTTTTTAGTTGTAGCCGATTGAATATAAATGACTTCTTAATTGAATTCAAACCTCAATATTTATTTTATTTTATGCCAAGTGATGAAATACTGTTCTATCAGTGAAATAAAATCCATATTCCACTGTGGAATATGAAAAAATGACGTCACGTCACGTTATGACGTAACTTACGTTAACAGGTACGTAGACACAAAATAGTTCCTTACTTTAGTCATCAATAATCATAAAATAAAAATAAAAAGTGTTCGTATCGAGTGGATAAGGATATATTTCATCGAGAAGTGATACATTTTTAATATTTGATTTTATCACTTCTCGATGAAATATAATCCTTATCCACCCGATATGAACACATACAAATGTATCTTCTATTAATTTGTGCATTATCGATGACGTCCGAAGATAAATTACCGTTTTTTAATAGCTGTAACATAAGTAATATATAATTATATTTCTGTAAGATACAATATCATCGCTCTAGCGACTTTTTTTCTTATCCGATGTGATTAAACTTGACACACATGTTTATCAACAATGCGTCTTGTATGAAATTACGATCAACCGACCTAGATCAAAGGTAAAGGTCATAGTGTCTTTTAAAAGCCGGTCACACATGACGTCACCTCTCTGGCGGATTTTATTCTTATCTGATTGATATGAAAAAGCCTCATCACGAGCACAGCGTCAACATGTATAATGGGTCTTATCTGTAGGTATGAGACTACTGTGGTAAAGGAATCTGTTTTTCTCAAATGTTTTCTAGTGGATGGTCTTTATTTAAGTCACGATTTAACGAAACACTAATTCTGACAAAATTTCAACATACTAAAATTAAATATGTAGCATTCAAAATTTCTGATAGTTAGCAAATGTTCCTTCACTTTGGTATAGTGACCTAGTTTTTGACACCATGACCCTTATTTTTACTAGGCATATACATTGTCAAGATAAACATTCTGACAAAGCTTCAATCTGCTGAAGGAAAAGTGTGGTTTCTATACTAACACGAATTTCCTTGAATTTGGTAAAGTGACCTAGATTATGACCCTACATAACCTATATTGGCCTAGAAATCTCAATGATTACAATTATGCTGACAAAGTATCAACATGCTATTAAAATATAAAAATGCATCCTTCAGAGTTTTAACAAGATCTTCCTTCAATTTATACTTTTGACCTAATTGTTTGGCTAAGTTGCAACTTTGGCATAGATATCACCAAGACAAACATTATGACAGCTTTCAAGCTGCTGGAGCAAATATTGCAGTCTCTAGTGTGTTAACAAGACATTCCTTCAATTTGGCCAAGTGACCTAGTTTAATACCGGATATATTTAAACTTAGCCTAGATATCATAAACACATTTATTCTGTAAACATTTGAAGGATGTGAGGTATCCAGAGTGTTTACAATATTTTCCTTCAAATTGACATTGTCATCTAGTTTTTCATCTCACAGGACCCAGTTCATAACTTGGCCAAGATTTGATAGAGATTATTTTCTTATAAACTTTCATTCATGTTGGATGTTGTAAAAGGTTAAAGAATGTTCACAAGGTAACTGTTGATTGAGTGTGACTGTAATTAAGACATCAGACAAAATGTGATCATAAAAACAAAGCTGTGTAATCAAAGAACATGACTTTTTTAAATTCTTACTACATTCAAGATATAAACAAGCTTGATATGGTTTTGATAAACTTATCTGTTAATAAACATTACCTTAGTACTCTGACCTATGATAAAATTATTTGGGAGGACACAGATCTTGCAGCTTTTCATACAGTACTGGGTGAAAACAAGCATTTATTTGATAGCTTATCATATGGACTTATATCGAACGAAATAGATGTCAATACTTGTATAGACAACCTTTCAACTATTGTATATGATATTTCTTTTAATTTACATGGTAAAACAGTTAGTTCTGCACCTCGGGTACCCACATTTTGTAAATCTACGTGGTTTGATTACACCTGTAAGCAAACTAAGAAGGCATTTCTCGATAGTAAGAGAGTTTTCCGATTAGATCCTTCTGAAAACAATAGAGAAACATTTTTAACTAAAAGACGTCTATACTGTAAAGCTAAACGTACAGCTAAAAATAAGTTTTTTGCCAAGGAAAAGATTAAAATATCCAAGATGAGAACCAAAAGTCCTCGCAAGTTTTGGAAATACATTAACAAATTGAAAAAGAACAGTAGCGGTGGTAACGATGGTTTATCTTTAAACGATTTTGTTGATCATTTTAAAAATATTTCAAACATTGAACAGGGAAATTATGTACCTGGTGATGAAAATCATTCACGTATTGATACAGTACATATTGAAGAGCTCGATAGACCTTTCAGTGTTAATGAAGTATCGAAAACGATTAGTTCGCTGCAAAGACACAAAAGCTGTGATTTTAGCAATAATGTATCTGACTTTTTTATTGATTCAAATGATTTCATTTCACCATATCTAGTCACGATTTTTAATAAAATCTTTGATAGTGGTATTTATCCTGACGCTTGGTGTAAGGGAGTTATCGTTCCTATTCACAAGAAAGGAGATACACTTAACGCATCCAATTATCGAGGGATAACCCTTGTTAACGTCATGGCGAAGGTATTTTCCCTGTTATTAAGAAATAGAATTAACAAGTGGTGTGAATCGGAACAAGTTTTTAATGAATCGCAATTTGGTTTTCGAGATAATCATAGTACGACTGATTGTGTATATCTACTACATGCCATAATTCAAAATATTCTGAAAAAGAAATCTAAGCTGTATTGTGCGTTTATTGATTATCAGATGGCTTTCGATACGGTGATTAGAGATGCCTTATGGATTAAACTCATAAAACAGGGATTTAGTTGCAAAGTAATTAATATGTTGAAATCTATTTATAGCAATGTCAAATCATGTGTGAAATTGGCGTCTAGTGTTGATATATCCGAGTTGTTTGATGTAACACTTGGATTAAAACAAGGTGAGCCCCTCTCACCAATTTTGTTCATCCTTTTTGTTAATGACATAAGCAATACAATAGATTTTAACAATTTGACAGAAAATGACTTAAACTATTTATCTATGTACATGTTGTTATTTGCAGATGATATAGCTCTCTTTACAACAAGTCCTGTAAGTCTACAAGCTCAATTGGACTCGATAGCCAACTATTCTTCAAAATGGGGGTTGAAAATAAATGTTAAGAAAACTAAGATCTGTATTTTTGAAAATAGGAAAAGTAACAATAATTTTCAATGGTCTGTTAATGATGAAACCATTGAGGTAGTTGACAATTTCAAGTATCTAGGGGTAACTTTCTACCATACAGGATCAATGAAACATTCTGCCAAAGTTTTATCGGATCAGGCACTTAGAGCCTATAATTGTCTATTAACGTTATTCTATCGAATAAATTTGGATGTTAAAACTAAATTGTCATTGTTTGACTCAATGGTAGCTCCTATTATCCTGTACTGCTCTGAGGTTTGGGGTATTTATGACTTTAAAGAAGTCGATAAACTACATAACAGGTTTTGTAAGTCTATTCTTGGTGTTCGTCAAC
>JAUELF010286704.1:0-10207 GCA_031471495.1 Clinocardium nuttallii | reverse complement strand
GTTCCACTGTTGTTGAGTCCAACGGTGCTGTTGGTGTACCCAATCCCGACGTTTACGTCGACGTTCAGCTGTAAGGCACGGGCCGTTATAAGGGCGTCTAGCCATAAGTCCATGTTCGGCAAGCCTATGTCTCACCATTTGAGCACATATCCAGGCATTGGTACGTCCAGGTGTTATATCTGCGGTGGTCGTTGCCGGCAAAATTCTGTAATGTAGATGTGACGTCCTCATATAGTGGTCTTGCACAGGGGTCGTTACTTGCGGCCTGCCAGGTCTATGGCGATCATTCGATAACGACCTGCCAGACGAGATATTGTCACACGCGACACACCAAAACGTGAAGCGAGGTCACCATGACGTGCACCTGCCTGTAGCATACAAATAGCCCGATTACGTTCATCAGTAGACAAACGTGGCATACTTTTTACGAAAGAAACCGGATGAGTAATGTGTTTTTCTTCAACTGTACTTAAACCCTTACACAAATCAATATTCACGTAAACTCAACATGTACCATGTACCTCGTACCCCATGCAGCACGTAGAAATATAAAGCTAGGTCGTTTACTTAAATGCTTCAATGAATTAAGCTAATCCCTATGATTTACATGTACGAACTATATAACCACTTAATTTCAATTTACTTTTAAGAATATTAACTTATTTTTAAAGAAATAATTGAAATATTAAAATATGGTATCGTTTCTTATTTGGGTGAGTATATATATTATTTGTAACCTTTTAATACTTGACAATGTTTAAAATAACCAAGGATATGATTTTGCATATCGTGATGCTGTTACATTAATTGAAAGTGAAAGGTGCTTTTGCAATATGTTATTATTGTAACCGACTTGTACATAATTCTGTTACTATATTCTTTTAGCATATATACTTGTTCTCAAACTAATACCAATATTAAATACGATATATAAACGTTGTTATTATAGGCAAGCGAATATAAGACCATACTACTTTAACCACAATATCATTAATCATTCATCTTATATAACTAATAAGTGGAATAGTTTAATTATATTTTCCTTCACAAAAGTGGCATTCGGTTTTGTTTATTGGTTTATTAATACATTGCACTTTAACATAGAAAAACGTAATTCAACACAGTAACATAAGTGACACACACACATATACATATACCTTTTTAAAACACAAATGTGCCCACCATGCTAAATGTAACGATTGTATTAACTAACTTACATGTATTCCACAGTAGTGATTGATTTGTTTTAAATGTCCAGAACGTAACAGCAATGACAGTTTCCGATGAATAATCCAATTACCACGTTAGATTTTCAGTAACAATGAATAGGTTGCGTAAAAACCTTTTCCTGACCTAAAACTACCTACAATGTTACTATATCTGAAACCTTGCACGCATTTGACACTCCGACACTTGTGGTCAATAAGAAAAGTGCCGATAATTAAAACCTTATATTATATACTCAATGATAAAATATAGAGATTTCCAAACTTGAGAAAACTTATAACATGATTTTTGTCTACTGAGCAATATCGCCTAATGTGCGATATAGCTCACTAACCGGATTATCGGAACTACCTTTTCTAATCTTTAATTTTTTAAATAAACTCATCGTCAAACACTTTTTTAGCTCCGTTTTCACTACTTAACACTTTATTTCCACGATGAACATTAAATTATCCACAATTGCACTATTCAATCCGCAAAAAAGAGCTTGAATCGACATTACACATGTATTTCAATCAATGTACACATTTGTCGGTGCGTAGTGACGTCACTGCAAAACTGGCAGATTACGTCATTCAGATATCTCCGATAAATGAGCTGCACAGGGGTATTGTCGTTTAAAAATGGAAATTATCGCCCAGTATACAATATATAGTTTAATAAACATTGTGTTCATGATTTGGGAATTAAATCTCTCGTGAAAGAGATTCTTACATATAAAAGCTCGTGCGCTATGGCGCACTCGTTTTTATATCTTTTAAATATTGTATCATGAAAACAATGTTAATTAAACTCTATATATTATATACTCAATGATAAAATATAGAGATTTCCTAACTAGAGAAAACATGTTCTTATACTAGATGAACCATTGATGTTTTTCCATTAAGTTCTTTTCAGTACTGTCTCAAGGTGTTTTGCCTTTTATATAACATGCATTCTCTCTCTTGGTCAAAACCTAATGAAAATTTGTAGATTCTTTTTCTATACGATATAATATATCGTCCCCCTCTTATTCAAAACAACATTAATTGATTGTGTTTTGCTGTTATCTAACATGCCAACACTACATGCTGATATATATTGTTCTGTCTTTTTAATGTATAACATCCATTCCATTCCGATCATTATACTAATTGAGCTGTCTTCGAATTTATATCGCTTTAAAATTCCGCCAATTCTTACTGGTAATGTCATCGTCTAAATCACACATATTCTTTGAGTATTCGTATACATTACCATAACATAAACAATAAGGACATTGCATTTAATAAGGGTATGCTTTATTATCAAAGAAAAACTATTTATCAATAAAGTTGTAATCATTCTTAAATGGAAACCTGTATCTTCTAATAAACTGAAAGCAAATTCTGTTGACTAAACATTTATATGGGTAATTAAAAATTCTAGCAATATATTAAAACATGTTCATCAAGTCAAATGTATATTAATGTCTCTAATGCTTCCCAAAGCTACTGTCCCACTGCGACCTTTAACGATTCCGTCTGAGAAACGAATGTGTACGTTTATTAAACGTTTTTTTATTCGTTTCTTTACATACGTATTTAGACGCCAAATTCTGATAGCGATTGACGGTTCTGAAATGTTACTCTAGCGGGTTTTTTTACCGTTTTCACCGTTACTCAGACGGAATCTTACCGGTTGTTATACTGTTATGGCTGTTGGGCAGGTGGACAGCTCGTCCGTCTCCAGCCACGGAACGCACACTACGCTGTGATAAGACGATCAGCGGAGTTTGGCCTTTTATAAAACGCAAACTTCCTGATAAACGTAATGTTGATAACTTCATGAAATGCCAATTTTTTCTATGCAGACTTTGTTAACAATTTTGCTATCATTTCATGAACACGTTTTTTGTCAAAAACATTGATAACATGAAAACATGCTTATTGTAAAACGCATCACTTGTCAGTGATAGGCTTGTGAATATAAACTTCTACACTGAACTGTTCTTTTTCAAAACTATTTAAAATATCGACATGATTTGTCTGTTCAGAATTCGTGTTCGAAAGACGTATTATGGTATAATTTCATTCAAATTACTTATATATTTAAAGATTTAAATGGATTTGTTTGTTAAACAGATATCCGCCCATTATAAGAATTCTGTTACACAGTATAACCGTATATCTAATAATATGTTTCTGGGATATTGTGACATGTGAATAATAAATTCAATTGTTTACAGAGTGTTTAAACGGTACTTACGGACCAGATTGTGAAGGAATATGTGGGAACTGTTTCAATAATGTGACCTGTAACAAATTAGATGGTAGCTGTGACACATGTGCTGCTGGATACATGAGAGACAAATGTGTTGATCGTACGTTAAATATATGACAAATAATACTAGAGATTTGTAAATCTACATGCTTATAATTATCTAAAGAGAAGCTGAGACAGCGAGTTTGCTTGAACGTTTTACACACTTTTTAATATAACACGTTTTAAAGTGTGTCTTTTTTATGTCTCTGTAAGCATCTACAACACATACAATATCACATGTGTTGTTGGTAACATCAACCTATGTAGTACCTAAGTTGAAGTAACTGACATCATATTTGAAGAAGGAACAGTGAACAAGTAATTAGCTTCACATTTGAATAAAGAATATGGAACAAGTAACCAAATTTACATTCAAATAAGGAATAACGGAACAGGGAATGAAATTCACGACGACAGGTAAACTGCGGTGCTACTGGATTTAAATTCCCTCTTTTGTGATTTGTAATTATCAAACAACCTCAGTATAACGGTCACAGTGTAATGAATTCAGCTCCGATTGGTATAAGTGTACAGTATGACTTTGATTGCTTTGTGTCCACTGTTTATTAAGATATTCCAATAACAGACTTCGTTACCTATTAAAGTTAGAAGTGTTGATAAGTATTGTGTCTATTACTTTTCTGTGAGAATGTTTAATAGCAAAGGATTGATCATCACTACACCTCCAAAAACCGTCATCACCGTATATCTAATAATATGTTACTTATGTACTTTTTCGGCCGTTTTCAATTAAAAAATACTTTTCTATACAAAATAAATTCAAAATGCATATGTTGTTGTTGCAAACCACAATTATGATGGTGTTGTTCTTGTAGATGCTGACATAGAGACCTATTGGTACATGTTAAATCCCCTTTTACTAGTTAAAAAACCTGTTACTTTTTCGGATGTTAGTATAATTAGAGCGTTTGATATCTAGAAAATCCATACAAACCGAATACGGTGATGTTGCAAGCAACAAATGTGATGTTGTGGTTGTTGTAGATGATGACGGAGATATATTAATACATATTCAATCGCCTATTACTTATTCCAAAAGCCTGTTACTTATTCGTTACTTATTCGGGTGATTTCAAGAGAATAAACATTTGATATAAAACAACCCATTTAAACTGCATATGTTGATGTTGACAACCAGACAGGGACCTATTGGAACATTTAAAATATTTTACTTAATAAAAAACCTGATACTTTTTCGGCGATTTTCAAGATATGACCATTTGATTTCATAGCATCCATTCAAACTTCAAACGTTGCTGTTTCCAACAACACACGGGATGTTAATGTTGCTGTAGATGCTGACAGAAATATATACGTACATATTAAATAACCTACAAGTTATTCAAAAACCTGTAGTTTTTCGGCCATATTGATGTTGAAAATAACAACGCTGATGTTGTTAATGTTGTAGATGCTGAAAAATACCCATTGGTACATTTTGAATCACATGCTACTTATTCAAGAACTGGTTACTTATTCGGCCTTGTTCAAGAAAAGAGGCATTTACTCAAACAAATATCATTCAAATTGTATATCTTAACAAATGGGATGCTCTTGTCTTTGTATATATTGACATTTTGGAACAACGTAGGTCACCTGATACTTATTCAAAAATCTGTTACTTATTCATTACTTATTCAGCAGTTTTAAAGAGAAGAAGCCATTGCCGTCCCAAATATCATTAATAATGCATATGTTTATGTTTCCAACAACAATTACGAGGTTGTTGTTGTTGTTGCGCTGTAAATATTGAAAGTGAGGTTTCGGCATATATTAAATCACGTCTTACTTATTCAAAAATCTGTTTATTATTACTGTAACTTACTCATTACTTTTTCGGCCATTTTCAAGAGAAGAAGCCGTTGCTATCCAAAATATAATATATTTTTATGTTGCCAACAACAATGTTGAGGTTGTTGTTGTTGTAAATGATAACAGGGAGCTGTTCCCTGTTCATTGATCCGTATTCATTATTCAAACATGAAGTTGTTATATGTTCCTTGTTCCTGATTTACTATTTATTCAAATTTGATCTAATATACTGCATATGTAGATGTTGCCAACAGCAATGTAGATGTTGCCAACAGCAATGTTGATGTTGTTGTTGTTGTCGGATTCGTTGTTGATGTAGATGATGTGAGAAATGTACATTTTAAATACTCTGTTACTTATTCGGACTTTTTCAAGAAAAGAAGCTTTCGCTTTTCACCCAGGGAACATATGTACTAAATTATGTTTGATTCTGAAAAGTGGATTCAGAGAACAGTAATATCTTCAGTTTAGGCATGTATCACCCTTTCTGCTGCCGAAGGCACACACGTTATGTATTCAATTTACATTTTTGAAAACATTTGGGAGAGAACCACAAATGGAAAATTCCTGTGAAGTTTTGTTGAAATTTGCCCAGTATATTAGAATGAGATGTCGTTTGAAGGTATTGTTCCTTGTATTGAAGCCGCCTGGTAACTATGTCTTTAAACCAATCGGATTGGCTGAAATAATTATTATGAATATGGTCACAGAAGCAACCAATCAGACAAACAGTTTTACATGAAAGTAGTTTTAACATTTGAAAAGCTTTACCTTTTTTAACCACACGCTGTCCTTTTTTTCAACCAATTAATTTATATGGCTTGACCACTTTTTGTAGATAGTCACTGAAGGAACTTTTCAACTGAATATCATTGGAATTTGACAAGAGGATTAAGAGTGAAAGAATAAAAATAAAATGGGCATTTTACTCCCTTTTTGATGTCGCACAAAGATCAGTTATACATAATTAAATAATTGAGCATCAATAAGAAAAAGACCGCCAAAATAACATTCCTGTGAAGTTTGCTTGTGTGGTGGTTTTTTTTAAGAGTTTAGACTAGCATAGCAAACTATTGGCATGATTAGATATTGCTCCTTATGAGTAATGACTCCTTTCGCCACAATGTTTTCGAAAGTTGGCTGCAAATGCATCTGCGAGTGGAAAAAATGCTATTCAATATTAAAAACAAATCTCCTCTGTCATAAGAAAAAAATGTAACTCGACTATTTCGGTTAATAAAGGGAACAAAGGATTACAATTTAAAAAGGGTAATATGTCTAGGCAGCGTGTAACAACCGGAGTATATCATAGGGGAGGGGAGGGGGAAGCGTAGTCATATCACTATGCTTGATTACACTTAAATATGACATTTACACATTCAGAGACGTGTTACTATATTTGGTAGAAGTAGAATATGCAGGGCTTTTTACAACTTATTTGACTTTTGCTTATGTTTGCATTCGTAATTCAGTCAAGAATTGTTTGCACTAGTTTTATGGCGTACTAAATTCGGTGGTCTCAGTCATTTACATCGCATGACTTCATAACTTCATATGAAACTATTAAAGCCTTACTATCGCAATACTTCCAAAAAAGTGTAATTAAGTTGGATGTATTGTTCCAGAGTGTGAGGATGGTACTTATGGACTCAGCTGTCAATACCAATGTGGAAACTGTTTTAATAATGGGCCCTGTAACAAGATAGATGGTGGATGTACTTCATGTGCTGCAGGATATAAAGGAAACACATGTTTTGACGGTAAATATACTTGCAATTCTTGCAATACAGTCGATCTACATACAAACAAATGTTTGTTGTTACTTACCGTTTATAGTGAGTCATTGCTTGCGTTGGGATGTAATATCATACTGTCGTCAATATTTGTGTAAAGTTGCTTTCGTTTGTTGTCATGTATACAATAACTTGCATGCTTTTCCAACATGATCAACACTTTTTAGCTTATACAACGATTTTTACATGTGGTGATTAATAACGCGATATTGTTGTCCGTTCGCCAATATATTAAGTCCCTACGAGCCTTAAAGGAGATTGTGTTTACAATATAAATATCATTGGGAAATAGTTGATTCGTTGAACTTAAATTCATCGAGATATAACATTTTTGATAATTCAAACCACTTTACCTCCCTCATTACATGTGTTTTACAGAATGTTTGACTGGAACCTTTGGTTTTAATTGTAAACAACGTTGTGGAATGTGTCTAGACGGAGATGTGTGTGACATATATACAGGAGAGTGTCCAAATGGATGTACTGACGAATACAAGGGAAGTCAATGCTCTCTGGAGATACATCAAGATACTTCGCCTTGCTCAGATACATGTATCAGCCCACCTGTTTTCATAGGATCGTTGTTAGCAGTCATTGTCGTTTATACAACAATTACTATTGTACTCGTTTGGTTGCTATGTCGAAAGAGACTGCATAAGAAAACACAGTAAGCATACTGGTTGAGCAATAAATACCCGCCCTCACATGACAAAACCCTGCAATTGTAAGGTCAAATCCGCACTGATGAGGCCTGCATAAAACGGTAGCAACAGCTGAACGTATGTAGCGGATGTCTTGATCAGTAATTGTCCTATTGTATATTCTGCCAGAGTGTCTAACAATCACTTATTTGTAGAAATGGGAACGAGTACCGATATAAGTACTCAGGTACTCGTGAACTCTTCTGATCGAGTACTCAGGGTACTCATTCATTCGTTCATCAAACGTCTAGTCTCTCTGAATAGTATTTGATATTTAAAGAAAAAGTAGGTGTTTAATTTCAAAATATAATAATTCAACAAAAACATCAGGAACGTAGATAAGATCTTATCTACGTCCCTGAAAACATACAGTATTTTCACTGCCGTAAACATCCAAAGGTTGAGGTGCAGACTGTATATTTCTTTTGGGTCGAAAAATAAAGAAAGTCATGTTGTGTTTTTTTCTGATTTCGTATTAACCGGTGTCCGTAATATTTGCACTACATATCATACGTTTAACTGACTTGTCGTCTGCTGTTCGCTTGAAATGTTTCAAGACGGTGTATTTATCAGGAGGTTTGGTTGGTTTGGTAATTGTGTTGTTTTCCGTTCGTTCGAATAGATAAGAATGATAGAAGATGATACTAATTATTTGACGAATAATTACTTGTATCCAATAATAATGATGTCTATCTTTTACAACTATCCAATTATAACGTGTTGACAATTGAAAACGGAATAACTACGAAGGTTTGAAAACTTTTTTATTTATTGGGCAAAACTTTAGTCTCACTTTGCCCACCAATTATATTTTAACACCCCTGTCTTACCTGTAAAAACAAGTGCGAAAAAAATGGACATCTATGTCCACCTAGTAGATAAATAAATGGGTTCTTTGTATAAGAATAAAATGGAAATTAATGAAATACATTTTATTTTTATTATCACATATACGTATATCATAAATATAAAATATTGATTTAATTGGTTTAGATTACGACTTTTGTATTTTTTTGTTTGTTGTTCTTTCTTAATGATTTATGTATAGTAGGTGATCTGGCCGCTGTGATATGACTGAGAAATTGTTAAAAACGGCGTTAAACACAAATCAATCAAGCTTGATGATTTCTAGCAGCGCATGTACATTCGGATGCAGCCAATTCACTTTATTGAATATCTTGTGGTGCCAACCAACCCTCAACGTGATTGGTTGTGCGTGGACCTCTTTTGTCGTAGTGGTTCCAAAGGAACTTGTCCCCTTTGACCCACTGTTCTGTCACGTAGTCTTCAACAGTTGAAAGAGCTGAAAATTAAAAAAACAATATTGCCCCTGGCTAGTTCACACATGTTGACCTAGTCTCACCTTGCCAACTTTTTTTCACCCCAAAAGTCTTACCTAAAAACTAAAAGTTGGCAAAGTGAGACGACACCTAAAATAAGTTCAAACTCGTCTGCTACAGTATTGGCATATGAGGGAAAGGGATATGATGCATGTATGATTATAAATTTTGAATGGATTTAAGGCTAAAATATTATACAAAATGTTGGTGAATTGCCGAAGTCCAATTGCACAAAGTTAAAATATCATACAAATAATAGGTGGATAATGTTAAACTAGGGGAGCTGAAAATTAAAAAAACCAATATTGCCCCTGGCTAGTTCACACATGTTGACCTAGTCTCACCTTGCCAACTTCTTTTCACCCCAAAAATCTTACCTAAAAACTAAAAGTTGGCAAAGTGAGACGACACCTAAAATCTGTATTTAACATTATGTATATCCAATCGAATATTCAGTTTAATAGAAATATTGTTTTATATCTTAATTAAATAACATTTTATTTATTATTTCTTTTTTCTAGCAAGGCAGAAAACAGTGCAGACACTTCTATTCAACTACCAAACGCACCGTCTAACTATGACACGTTGAAGTTCGACAACCCTGATGAAGAGAGCGGGTACACTGAGTTAAACAGGAGATCATAATCAGGAATTCCAGCACGGATATATTCACCACCCAAACATATTTACTTGTGTAAATATACATACGTATATGAAAAGAGTTAAATAAAATGAATAGTTGAAGAAACAATTTAAAACATTGAATAACGTACGTGTCTTTTACAACCCAAGTGTTACTGATAGTGAGTTACATGGGATCAAAACAGTGCTATTATTGCATTTATAGAATGTAACTTAATTCAAAATCACTGACCTACACAAATCAAATGCCTTTAATTTAATACGTTTCGTTTAAAAGGTAATGATAAAGTGATTGATTGAGTGGGTGGGAATATATGTTATGTGTGGAATATAGTGAGTTTGAGTATATGAATATGGACATAATAAATAAATCAATCACGTGTTT
>JAUELF010286682.1:0-10208 GCA_031471495.1 Clinocardium nuttallii | reverse complement strand
ATATAACCGCTACACCTTTAGGCATGTGTTAACAATGTAGACACCGGTTTGCCATATCAGCTCTCGTGGCCGACCATATAACCGCTACACCTTTAGGCATGTGTAAACAATGTAGACACCGGTTTGCCATATCAGCTCTCGTGGCCGACCATATAACCGCTACACCTTTAGGCATGTGTTAACAATGTAGACACCGGTTTGCCATATCAGCTCTCGTGGCCGACCATATAACCGCTACACCTTTAGGCATGTGTAAACAATGTAGACACCGGTTTGCCATATCAGCTCTCGTGGCCGACCATATAACCGCTACACCTTTAGGCATGTGTTAACAATGTAGACACCGGTTTGCCATATCAGCTCTCGTGGCCGACCATCTAACCGCTACATCTGAACCATTTTTCTCATATAGACGCTTTTTGACGCCTCTGCAGCAGACGGATTTTTGAAAACATAGTGACAAAAGAAGAAATTGCTCGAAACGAGCAATTTCTCCTTTTGTAGCAATGTTTTTCACTATCCATTCAATAATAGAGATTTACTATGTTTTGACAAAATATGTTCAAAGTCGTCTGCTGCAGAAATTTCGTATGAGGGAAAGGGTTAGGGCATGTGAACTTGTGCGGATGTACACGTTTGCCTGAGTATTCACTGTTCGTAAAGGCAACACAACCCCAGATCGATTGACGAGTATCATGTCTAGATTCGGAACTTGTCGACATGACAAAATGGGGATTTCAAAATAATGAAGAAGTAAGATAAGTTAATTGCAATCCCAATCGCGTGTTAAATGAACTAATGCTTAGTTTTAACTTTGATCGGAACATGGCTACCTTAACAAATAAAACTGTGATGTGTCCATTTTCTAAAAGTACTCTTGAGTGAAGGGTTGAAATGAATAAAAAAGTTAAAACGTGTAATTTCAATAAATCAGTGAACAATAAAAAAACCCTACAAGTAGGCAATAGGGAAACCCAACCCACCCAACGCTCTCTCCCACACTGGCTATGCATTCTTGGATCCGCCACTGCATCTGTAGAGCTAGCTTATTTATATGAGTTCTGATCATTTACTTAATGAAGGAATTTATTTTTTAAAAAGTATGATTTAGATCTTGACAAATGATATATCTCATTGGGACAACTGTATACATTGTGTGAATAGAAATTGCAAATTTATAATCAATTTTACGAAATGTCATTTACATAATGAATAATTATAATAAATAATTAATGAATAATTAACTGGTTGATTGATCATAAGTGGCGTACACACTTACAAGCACGAGTACAACACTGGTTGACACACTTGCACCCACATTTGAGTATGCCCCGTCCTCACCGCTGATCTTAGAAAATCGATATCCCAGACCAGCCAAATTCCGCTACCAAGCTCGAACACGTGTTTGGTCATGGGTTTCCTCAACCAAATCAAGATCGGGTTAAATCACAGCAGACTTGGTATACAATAAAGTATTGTGTTCGCTATTCATTTGACCAAAGAAGCAACACCGTGCAAGTTGAGCGGCAGGCATTATTATAGTCAGGAATGATCGGGTAGATATATGGCGCTGTCCGACAGTTTATTGAGTTGATCGTATACATGTATAAACTAGTCATTTTAACTAGATGTCTACACATGAGTATACGAGAACGTTACCTTTTCCAGACCATCTAGCCTCTCGAGCTACATGGAATGTTTTGACATGTGAAATCAATCCACGCTGAAATACCGACCACTACCGACCAATGTTGACCGCTTCAGACTGGACCGGATTCCCGACAAAAAGCGGGAGATCATATCACGACCGAATGGTCGAGTCGTATCGATGTACTGAGATCTGCGATGAAGACGGGCCAAAATACACTTGCTAAAGTCAAGAACGAGTTTAGATTAGATTAGACGGTTTTAAGCGTTGTATCGGTCATCCGGCCAAACACGTCCAGATCGAGTTTCTGTTGAGTTGTGCCTTCTAATGAACGCGACACAATGGAATGAATATGAGCCCTTCTTATATTCCCCTGAAATGCTTAATTGATTGGAGGGCAAGAACATATCATATCAACATACTACAGCGTCACATCCGAGGCAAGATGTGCTAAACATTACACGAATCTTTATAGCAGATTCCGCACCAAACACAACAACATTCAGGCTCTATGAATTGCAAAAGGAGGAGGAGAATGGAGAGCGTGATGATATGGATGAATTAATTTGTTTCCCGACAGTACTGGCGATATCGAGCATACGCGAAGTCTCTCGAATGTTGCCTTGATGTATATCTTATATCCAATATGAGCCAGTGCACGAGAAAGGGTAAACGTTCGCATTTCTGAACAGTGTAAGTTCAAATCATTCTGTCAATTGGCTCTGTCACACACGTTGACAGAAGCTTCGTACACAGGTATGTAAGTAATGTGTCTACATTGTAGATCTTGATCAGACTGTATGGATGAACATACTGATATAGATCTACACTGTTCAGACAAGTATCTTGGTAGCGTGTTAAGCGAGATTTGAAACCGGGGCACGGTGGTCATGGCGGAGTGCCCTTGGGCAAGGCACATTTCCTAGCCTAGTACTGGTTTGTTTATCGGATAAGGAGCTGTCGCCGTGATCTAACTGAAATAATGTCGAAAACAGCGTAATATTCCGAAAAAGCATAGAAGCACATTGTCCTATGCACAAGCTCATGTGATTTATTTATGATACTCTGGGAAAATTGGCTAGCGAAACTTCGTAAAGTATGCACCACGATTTCCTCCATAGCTACATTGTTATGCTCGTATCGCACGTGGTTGCATTTGAATTATTCATGACTACGATATGTTTACAGCCAATATATATTTTATGAAAAGCCTGGGTATCGACGATGAAAGGTTATATTTCATTGACACGGAGATGTTATGTTTGTTTAAATAGTGCTGTATAAACAGTAAAGTCACGTTTAGCCTGACATATGTAGTTCAATAGTAATGCTTTTCCCATTAGTAAAAGCACATTGGAGGGAATACGCTATAAATTTATATTTGGACTCTTCTATATTGGGTTAAGTAGCTGGATGTCCAATAAGGGACGATTGTACGCGATACAATGCCCAGTCACCGCTGGTAATTAAGGTTTACGTGCCAAACAATCTACGGTCATCCGAATTATCATAAAATACTATTCTAGCTTGCGATTGGGACGCAAGAGTTCAACATATGAGCCGTCTCGCGAGAAAGTATCTGCGTAAAATATCGACCAGGGCCAGTCTAAACATGCCGTGCAGGTTAACCCGGACAGACACTTTTCGCCTTTTGTAGATTTTCTGTTTCTGGAATCCTTTCTCTATATCTCTATTCCTCGGAGACGGAATATGTCGGCCCAAGTCTGCGCGGACAGCGCAGGCTGATCTGGTCGATGCATTACGCAGAGGCCATAATGTTTGTGTTCTCGCCGGACGGCTTATATATTTATACTATCATTTTCTAATCTTTGTGTATGACCCGGCAGGGAATCGAACCCTGCCCTGGCCAAGAGGCGGACATTCTGGCCACTACACCACCGATTCGATAACATATTTGTCGCTCGTGTGTCAGCAGCGATTTTTATCGACAGAAGGTCTGTTCTAAAATACTCTTTGTGCTAACTTTTTAGTAACTGAATCAATATTTAGAAGTGTTTGTAGGTAAAACAAATTATTTTGATAATATTTTAACATAAACGATAAAAAAAATCTTTATTATAGAACTTGTTCATAATTTTACAACTGCACAACTAAATACTTATACAATTCAGCTCACTCGGCCCGACGGGCCAATCTGTTGTTACCTGAGGTGAATGAAATATATACATACATCTATCAAAACAATATATACATATATATGAGTGATGGACTATCATTTACGTGCGTATAATACATCCGAATAATTTAAAGTAAGCATGAACAATATATCTAGATAGATGGCGTATGATATTTTACAGCATGTTCAATAATCTGCTTGAGGCATATCTATAAAGTATGGAATAAGTAACCCATTCGCTGCCAAATTCAATTAAAGGCTTATGCAAACAATGCAGTTTTAGGTGAGACACCTCGTAACGAGCGGTCTCTTCTGAAATATGCATTGTTTGCCACTTAGAATTAAAAGTCTACCTTATTTCCTGTTGGCCGAACAATAGAGTGGTCCATTCTTCAACATGGAAAAGTCGTCTTTGTGAAATTCGGCAGTAAAAGAGTTTATACATTTAACCCGAATGCGTGCTAATGTGTACACTCTAAATGATAAATTGGTTTTAGCCTCATTAACCCTTTCCCTCATATAACAATTCTGCAGCAGACGACTTTGAACATAATTTGTCAAATAATAGAAAATATCAATATTTGAATGAATACCTATGACTAAAAGTGGAAGACATTGTGGCAAAAGAAGAAATTGCTCGTTTTGAGCAATTTCTTCTTTTGTCACTATGTTTCCAAAAGGCCGTCTGCTGCAGAGGCGTCACAAAGCGTCTTTATTAGGGTTAAAGATAAAAGCCATCGTCATGGCATACACTATGAGCCGTCCCGCGAGAAAACCAACATAATGGCCTCGGCGAAATGTATCGATTCAGATCAGCCTGCGCAGTCCGCGCAAACTGAGCCGGGTTACACATTCCGTCTCAGGGAAAAGAGGTATATAGTATTGTTTCCTGAAACAGAAAATCCACATAAGTCGAACATTGTCTGTCCGGCCGTTTAGCCTTCGCGGCATGCTTATGCTGATCCGGGTCGATACTTTACGCAATGCTGGTTTTCAATCGCAGGACGGCTCACTTATGTAAGTAAACTGCCTTATATGCTTCTTCGACTCTCCTGAATTAAAAAGCTAATTAATACTTTCCAACTTTGCAGACGCATTTTGTTTGATCTGCAGCAGACGGCTTTTGAAATTAGTGTGGCAAAATGAGTACATTCTTTTGGCTCAATGATATCATCCACATTCAAAGATTATATTTATATATATAGATATTTGCAAACGTTTTCTATAGATGATTTCAAAGTCGTCTGCTCCAGATGTGTTGTTTGTGGGAAAATATTAAACAATTCTAGCTGTTTTGTGTCGACTGTATGGCAAAGAAATAGACATGGATAATAAAAGTGTGTTGTCACTCTCTTTTTTCACACCTACACTCACATAAATATACCGCCTCGGTGTTTAGTGGTAGATCGTCCGCCTCAGTGCAGGAGGTCGATGGTCGATCCTCGGCCGGGTCGAAGCAAAGACTTTGGAAATGGTAGCAATGGCGGCCATCCTTTTGGCGCTCTGGATGGCGCGGTAAGCAATACAATTGATTGGTTGTTGTCTGGGTAATGGACCAGTTGTACTAGTAATTTACCAAAAACATGCCGTGATATAACTAATTGTTGAAAGCGGCGTTAAACAATAAACAATCAATCAACAAACACAAGAATAATGCAACGTATGAAACATTTAGACAATGTTTATCCAATTTAAACAACGTTGACCCATTTCCGTTTACTTACATGAATTAATAGAAATAAAATCAATTATTGCTAACATGAAAAATGAAGGTTATTATGTTAGAACATTTGCTTTAACATGTTTTGCAGTACTTTCGTATATAATTGCGTAAACAGAATCAGCCTGACCTTTTGCGTATTCTCATCTTGATCGATGTTCACACCGTACATCTGAACTTAGCAAAACTACTTGTCCAAAACATGTAAGCACTTCTCAATTTTGATTGGTATAAACTTAAGGTTTTCAGGAATTCAGAATGATAAGTGTTAACAAAAGTAACAGTAGGTTTACATGCGAGTGTTACTCTCTCCCTTTGGACGAGATCGGTATAGAAATTCCACAATACCATAGAGGACCATGCCCAGACACAGGAACCCCATACAGATATAAATCTTGATATCGGTACAGAGGTAACTTTGACAGGCGAAAGCGATGATGAACCCGAGGGACTCCCACAGTCTGTAGTTGGCGAACGCTGCTTCAGAGTCTTTAGTCCAGAGGAAACCGTACAGTGCTGGAAACACAACAAAAACACAATTTCATTCATCATAATTTCGCTGATAAAGGCAATTAAAAGCTTTGAAAACAATGCGGATTCTGGTGGGACAGCTCGTAAAGAGCCAATTCGACAATACACTTTACTAAATTTCCTGTTGGACGAAAACTGAAATGGTCCATGAAATTCGGTAATGAAAGAGTTAAACCCTAAAACATGCAGAGTTATTTTTACGCATCTGCAGCAGACGATTTTAGAAAACATCTTGGAAAAATGAGAAATTGCTAATGATTATAATTATGCGTTAATAACTTTTCAATATTTTTTCTAGATGCTTTCAAAGTCGTCAGATTCGATCTTTGTTGAAAAGGGTTAACACTGTAGCTGCCAAAAGCAATTAAATGCGTTTGCAAACAATGCAGATTCAGGTGAATGTAATATACATGCCTCATTTATGAGCGCTGCATTGGTCCTTTTTAATACCGTGGTGATATTGAAATACTGCTACCAATGGTGTCAAACCTTAATACAAACAATAGTTACCATTGATTTGTGTCTGTATGACAGCATCTCCCATTCCCCACAAGGCAGCAAATACGTAGAATAGATACTCTTTGTCCGGGGTCGGGTCCCATCTTAAAAATGTGATCTGCAAGCCCCCATGAACGAGGAACGCTAAACAATGTATATATATTATTTAGTACCATCGCTAATTTGTACATACATGTTAATGATAGTTTTATAAAAGTTTCAAGATCTTTTTATTTCGTTTTGAAAAAGAGAACATTATTAAAAATGGAAATACCAAGAAACATCAAGAAACAAGCTTATCCAGCTTTCATGTATACCACGGGCATATTGACCTGGGTTTTGTGTATGGGTTATATATAAAGAATATATGAATAATAAAACATGTTTCTATCTTCCAAAATATTCATTCTTTCTTTCTCTCTATTCTTTGTTTATATATCTCTTAATATAAATTTCTCTCTGATCACTATGTATAATTAATTGTCTTTTATGTAGTATATATATACTCAGCATCATGATAAAAGAGTGTAATGTATTGTGTTGAATAATGTCGTTTTTATTAATAAATCTCATTAAAACCAGACCTTTTGTTTACTGAAGTATCAAACACTCTTGATATGATCTGATGACTGACTATTAATGGTCGTCTCATATTGACATTTCTATAAGCCAATCAAATTGTTGCCTTCAACATCGTTAGGTATCAACTGGGGAGATAACACATATGCATAAACTTAATAGAGATGGTTGGTTGTATCGTGCGATTTCATTAGACAGATCAATAAGAAACTGTCCATTTGAAACGACCTTTTATGCGGTGTCAAATCAAGTATACGCGCAGTGAAGTATCTTTTAGTCTGGTTTTAAAGAGATTGTTAAAGAAGCGCTGGAAAGCAGGGTTTCCATTGACGTCGTCTGAAAACATCTTGATACACAAAACAAAAGGAAAAATAATAATACAAAAAAATAATTTTGAAGTCGGATTTTCATTCAGAATTAAATATATTGAAGGACAATGAGTAAGTTCACCCTTTCAAAAACTGTTTTGAAAACACCGTCTGCTACGTAAGACCTAGAGAGAAGTCTTCTGTGTCAATGTAAGGGTTAATGTATTTGTTTAAATGGATTTAACAATCGAGTTTTTTTTTAAATAAAGAAGATAAGAAATGATCGACATTTAAAGGAAAGGGTATTACACGACTTCATTGAAATCATGACTATAACATCACCTCAATGGTGCATTATCTGTTAAGTGTCATACTGCTCAGAGATGTATAACCAAATTGTGTTTAATTCGCGTATAGTCCAATAGCCATATTGTGTATACATCGTGTATAACCGGATAGCTAGATGGTAAATAAAGTAGTCTATAGTCTGAAAAACAAACGTATATCCGGATAACCGAAATTATTATTATGTCGTTTATAGTTTGATAGCCAAATGGTGTATAAAGTAGTATATATTCCGATAACCAAATGATGTATAAATCGTGGATACAATGAGGATAAAGTTGCGTCGTTCATAGCACGATAACCAATTGGTGAATACAGTCGTGTTTAGCAAAGTGACCAAATTTAGTATAAATTCACGTTAAAAGGATAACCAAATGGTGTTTAAAAGCGTGTATAGCTAAACAACCATATGGTGTATCAAGGCTTGCATAGCTTGACAACCATATGGTGTATCAAGGCTTGTATAGCTAAACAACCATATGGTGTATCAAAGCGTGTATAGCTTGAACACAATACAGTGTATCAAGGCGTGTATATCTGTCAACCATGTGTTGTATCAAGGCGTGTATAGCTGGACAACACTATGGTGTATCAAGGCGCGTACAGATGGACAACCATATGGTGTATCAAAGTGTGTATAGCTAGACAACCATATGTTGTATCAAGGCGTGTATAGCTGGACAACCATATGTTGTATCAAGGTGTGTATAGCTAGACAACCATATGTTGTATCAAGGCGTGTATAGCTGGACAACACTATGGGGTATCAAGGCGCGTACAGATGGACAGTCATATGGTGTATCAAGGCTTGTATAGCTTGACAACCATATGGTGTATCAAGGCGTGTATAACTAGACAACCATATGGTGTATCAAGGCTTGTATAGCTTGACAATCATATGGTGTATCAAGGCGTGTATAGCTTGACAACCATATGGTGTATCAAGGCGTGTATAGCTTGACAACCATTTGGTGTATCAAGGCATGTATAGCTTGACAACCATATGGTGTACCAAGACGTGTATAGCTTGAACACAATACAGTGTATCAAGGCGTGTATATCTGTCAACCATATGTTGTATCAAGGCGTGTATAGCTGGACAACACTATGGTGTATCAAGGCGCGTACAGATGGACAACCATATTGTGTATCAAAGTGTGTATAGCTGGACAACCATATGGTATATAAAGGCATGTATAGCTAGACGACAATATGGTTATCAATGCGTGTATAGCTAGACGACAATATGGTTATCAATGCGTGTATATCTGTCAACCATATGTTGTATCAAGGCGTGTATAGCTGGACAACAATGTGGTGTATCAAGGCGTGTACATATGGACAACCATATGGTGTATCAAGGTGTGTATAGCTAGACGACAATATAGTTATCAATGGGGTATAGCTAGACAACCATATGTTGTTTCAAATCGAGTACAGCTGGACAACCATATGGTGTATAAAAGCGTGAATAGCTAGACAACCATATGGTGTATCAAGGCATGTATAGCTAGACGACAATATAGTTATCAATGCGGGTATAGCTAGACAACCATATGTTGTATCAAATCGAGTACAGCTGGACAACCATATGGTGTATCAAAGCGTGAATAGCTAGACAACCATATGGTGTATCAATGCGTGTATAGCTAAACAACCATATGGTGTATCAATGCGTGTATAGCTAGACAACCATATGGTGTATCAAGGTGTATATAGCTAGACAACCATATGGTGTATCAATGTGTGTATAGCTAGACAACCATATGGTGCATCAATGTGTGTATAGCTAGACAACCATATGGTGTATCAATGTGTGTATAGCTAGACAACCATATGGTGTATCAATGTGTGTATAGCTAGACAACCATATGGTGTATCAAGGTGTGTATAGCTAGACAACCATATGGTGTATCAAGGCATGTATAGCTGGACAACCATATTGTTTATCAAGGCGTGTATATCTGGACAACCATACGGTGTATCAAGGTGTGTATAGCTAGACAACCATATGGTGTATCAAGGCGTGTATAGCTGGACAACCATATGGTGTATCAAAGCGTGTATAGCTAGACAATCATATGGTGTATCAATGCGTGTATATCTGGACAACCATATGGTGTATCAAGGCGTGTATAGCTGGACAACCATATGGTGTACCAATGCGTGTATAGCTTGACAATCATATTGTGTATCAAGGCGTGTATAGCTAGACAACCATATCGTGTATCAATGCGTGTATAGCTTGACAAGCATATGGTATATCAAGGCGTGTATAGCTAGACAACCATATGGTGTATCAAGGCGTGTATAGCTGGACAACCATATGGTGTATCAATGTGTGTATAGCTAGACAACCCTATGTTGTATCAAGGCGTGTATAGCTGGACAACCATATGGTGTATCAAAGCGTGTATAGCTAGACAATCATATGGTGTATCA
>JAUELF010286671.1:0-10208 GCA_031471495.1 Clinocardium nuttallii | reverse complement strand
AGGCAAATTAGCCTTATGGAAATGAGCATTAAACGTCACCTGGGCATCGTGGAAATTCGGAAGTTGTGTCAGATATTATATTTAGGTATTATCTACCCATTCTAAAGATATAATTTTTTCATTGTGTAGTCCCTTTAAAGAATATTTAGTCTATAAGATGGTCTTTGATATTCTTTACTTTCAATTGTGATTTGAATTAAAATGTATGTTTTGAACATATGGAGTATTTGACAAGGAACGTTCTTTTAAAAATGTATAGAACACAAACAGTTATTTATTTGCGTCTAGCAATTACAAAGAACAAGGTAAATAGGTGATTACCAAAACACACCTGATGTTACGAAATATAGAATATGATGAACATTTGTGATGAGAAATTTCAAAATCCTTCAAATGGATTAAAAGTTATTGAGCGGACACACCATATAGTCAAATGACCGTTGACGTCTTATTGCGACCATGACCTTGAACAAAAATGGATGTAACATGAGCTCTGCATATCGTATGGTGACTTTTTGTGGCGATTTATTTATAAACCGTTTTAGAGGTTTAGAAGTTATGGAGCGGACAGGACATATATTAATTCGACCTTTGACCCCTAATTGCGGCATTGAAATTGAACTAACGTGGTTGTAACACGTGCTTAAAACATCGACTAAGTATTTACGGTGATTTATTTAAAAATCCTTTAACTGGTTCAAAAAGTTATGAAGCGGACACGGTTTTTGACAGACAGACAACCAGAAAAAAAGCAATATGTCTCCCCATTATATAGAATAGACATCATGATTTAACAACAACTGATTTGATGTATGATAAAGTTGGTTAAACAAATCCTTATTAAACAAACATTGAACGCATTTGTGACAAAATGGAAGTTGGAAAGGGTTAATGTATTTTGAGCCTTGGTTTTTTTTTTATTGATAGGTGTATTTGAAATTTAAATGTTTAAGTATCATATATCAAATTTGATCGTGAAAGTTATTCCAATTTATATTATTCAAATTTATATTCTGTTCAGAGATTATGTCATATAAAAATGAATTTCCACTTTATGATTACATTACCTACAATTTCACGGTTGTATTATTCACTTTCAGATTAATTATTACCATACCTTAACTTAAATGATCTAGGAAAACAAATAATGAGCGTAAAAAAATCATTGAAAAGGACGCTACTCAAGAACACGATAAATGTCCTTTCCCAAAGGCTTGAACGCTCACTCATGAACCTTTTCCAACATGCAGATGCTTTTGAAAACCGCTGGCAAAAAGAAGAAATGTGAGCCGAAATGTTTTCATTTCCATTGAATGTTTGACTTTAATTCATAGCGATGTTTCACATTTCCCTTAGATAATTTTAAAATCGTTTGCTGCAAACTATGTGTATGTAGAAAAGTGTTAAGAATTATTGAACAAAAAATACGATGTCGCTTTCTATCACATGTTAATCTTTGAGGGGGTCGCTCTTTTGTCAGTTAATCTGAAAACATTTTATTCAAAACAGGAGTACATGTCAGGACAAATACATTAACCCTTTTCACATACAAGAATTATAATGCAGAGGACTTGATATCTAGACAAAAGTACGGAATATCTTTAAAAAGTACGTTTGATTTCTGAAAGAAGTTTTGAGCAATATATTCCAGTGCGATATTTCTTTCAAATGTCCTCATCTGCTGCAGATGCGTCAGAATGTGTATATATGTGGGAAAAGGTATGAAGGTATACACAGTTCTTTTTCTCTTGAATATACTGAACACAATAGGTTTAGTCAGTAGGACATAAATGGGCTATAGTATCTTATAAAGATTTAATAAATAATTGAAAACCTTTTTTTTTTTAAATTTCTTTGGTTTGGCTAAACATACACAACCATATGTCTTAGGTACTCAACAGAATTATCTTATTGACACGATTGTTTCAATACACACAACGTAGGGTTTGAGGGCCGTAAAAGCAGGTCGGAGAGTGAACTACATTTTAATTGTGTTATCTGATAGGACGGACTTTACATTTTCAAAGTTTCATCCGAGTCCTCCTTGTTTTGCTATATCAAGATGAGCAATTATAAGCTCATCAAAGTGGCTTCTCAAAATGTCACTTCTGTGTGAAACAAATAGCAACCTCTTTAGAACCACAATCTCTTTATTCTAACAAAAAGCAAACAGTTAATATTTTTTAAAAAAAATCAGGTTATTTTAGGGGAATAGAGTGAAAAACATTTCAGGAAAAGAAGACATTTGGTTTCCATTAGCAATTCCCATAATGTTCTCCTAAGTTATGTAAAGTGTTTCTATTCGGAGATTGTTTAAACGCCTCTTTAGAACGGCTGTACATCTTGAACCTTTTCCCACATACAACGCTTTCTGATGCCTCTGCAGCAGATAACTTTAAAAAACATTATGGTAAAAGGAAAAAATGCTAAAAACAACTAGTAAAACGACCCTTTTACATGGAAGCTGAATAGAAAATTGCCTGTCATACTTAATTATAGATAATTATATCTCTTTAAATGTAGGGCACAAACACAATTTACATTTGTACTTAATGACACATGTTCTAACCATTTCCCACATATCTATCATTGTAGTTGTATAAGAGATTAGTCTGTAAGTTATTATAGTAGTAAGTATAACTCCTTGTAACTGTAATCCCGCGTTATACTGTTTTATCCCGATATGCTGATTTAAATTTATTATTTAGTATTAGGCAGCAACATATAATGTGCTTTTTGAAAAATAACTGATCTATTTGTCATATCCTATTCGAGTTGACTCTTAATCTAAATAAGATAAGATCACAAGTCCTTTTCCCATATGTATTTAGATTTTGACGCATCTGCAGCAGACTTGTTCAAAGTATTTTACTGCTACTATTAAATGTAATGTCTGAAATATTTCAAATATTATTTTTTTTTGTAGTAGAAAAATAATCAAATATTTTGCTAATTTGTTTATTAAAATGGATTTCAAACTTTATCAATATATATAACTCACTATACATTTCTAACATTTTTTTTATATACATCTTGTAAAATAACCTTTAGTAGAAGTAATAAATAATAAAGAAAAATACATTTATTACGGACAATCTTTTTTGTTTTAAATTTTAGTTTCAACATGTCTTTACAATTACACTCATACATTGTGTTATACATATACTATGTCTGATCCGTCTCAGCAACCTATAAAAACACATACAAACGTTCTTGAAAACATTGTAAGAAAGGAAGGTTTCTATCCGAGATCAATATTTACTGTTTCGAGAATGTTTTCATCGATACAATCCATACCTCTTACATGTTCCCATATAAACTTTCTCAAAAACTGCTTCAAAACATGTTCTTGTCATTGCCTTCGAATTATTGAGAATTTAGTTTATGTTGTGCTTGTTTTAAATTTGATATAAAACGTAAAGTTGATATGTAATAAAGTAGACTGACATATGTAAAACGTAGTTTAATACTAGAAACGAAAACTGCAACCGGTATAATATTTACTCCAATACATACCGCTGTGTTATTTTGATACTGTAGACAGAACAAACGGAACTCATAACTTTTAAATGTAAATGCCTATGGTTAACAATGATCAAATATTATTATGTAATTAATCCTGGGTCGTGGTTTTACACTTTGGATATATCAAATTTAGATAAAGTAGACTCGTTACTCCATATTTAGCATAGTCAAATCTCAATTTTAAATGAACCATTTGTGTTAAAATCGATGGACAAACCCGATCACAAAGGGTTTTAAAATTTAACTAGGTGATTGTGTTACAAAGAAATGCTCTTTTTTCAATACAATACTTTTCATAATTTTAGATTCCATATACAGTCCCACATTGTCTTGCTTATACGCACCAACCAGACACATTATTGACCAATGTTAAAGGTAACTGTTCTAAATTACTTTCTACACTTTCACTATTATAAACAATTTTATTCCAGTCATCGTTACTATATTAGTTTGTGTACACACTATATAGCCACACACACACACGTTAAAACAGACATTATTAAACGCGTTGAAAAGTATGACTTACCAAACAGTCTTGAAGTTTGAAAATAAACTCTAGAACGCTGTTGTAGTCAAGGCCATAATGACACCATAAAACCGAACAATCACTCAATTGATTATCTACAAGGTAAAGCGGACGGTACGTAACAACCTATTGAAACCATGAAATATAATTAGAAATAACCCGAAACATGATATTGAAATGATCTTTATTCGCCAACTCTGCTCTAAATCTGAATACAAAATCAGATATTATTAACTTTCACCAAAAGCATAATATAGGTAACTTTGCGTTTTCTAATCAAATGCATGAATAATAAACATTGGAGAAAGCTTTCCGTTTGATTTAAAGATATTGGAGGGCATATAGAACCATTTTTAAAGATTTGCTATGAAGAAGTAAACCTCTGCAATTCTCATTGTGTGTCTTGCATGATTGGCGAGTATATCTTTAAACATTATTAGGAGTTATAAACATTTTGGTTAAGGGGGAATTACTGTTTGTGAGCAATTTTCCCCATTACCACAAGTATTCATTACTAATAGGTTAGAAAGAGGTTAATGCAAGTGTATAAATTCAATTAAAATTGATTGGTTGAAAAACATGGCTGACAGACGAAATCAGAAAATAGCAACTTTTTAACTAATTTCAAAATTGTTTAGCTGCCTACTTGTAGTTCGTTCCCATTCCTGGTCAAAGTTTTATATTTATAAGCAGAATCATTTGCTACTCTATTATGACTCAGGTGATATCTTTTAGGGGTTCAAAAGAATCCGTTCTCACCAACGGAGCAGAAATGTGGGTATACTTCCAAGTTTAAACGTATAATTGATCAATATAAATTTCCAAAGAAAAATATTGAAAGTTAAATCAGTCTAATACTCTTGATGGACTAAATGGAAAGTCGGGGCATATAGGATGCCTGTCGAACAATCGTCGTACATACATATTAACATACGTGAAAGTGTAAACAGAAATACAGAATACATTTAGGTTACAACACACCAAATAAATTCCTTCTTTGTTTCAATGTAAATCGACATGTTTCAGTCCTCAATTGTCTCAATTTCTAAGCGTATCTCATGTATAACACCACGTATCATTAAACAGAGTTACCTCTTACCTTGAAACACTTTAAAGAAATATTGGGGTCATGCTTATGGAAGATATTGAAGATTTATTTGTTTCCTGTTAGCAATTAGGTAATTTCTGTTTTGATAAATATATATTATTCACTTTCCAATATATTCATGCATTTTGGCACCTGCAGCAGACAACTATTGTAAATATTGCCACAAAGTGAAAACAAAAAAAATACAACATAATGACTTGTTACAGTGTGTTAACCATTATTTAATCATTATATTTTACTTACAGATATTTTTCATATTTTTGTTGGGATCTTTTCAGTGGTCTGTTGTAGATTTGTTGTATGCAGGAAAATGTTAATTTACTGTTCAATTGCATTTATTTCTGTGTTTATTTCTTCATATAGTTATGTTTTTAACACCACCAGTTGAATGAAAAAATATGTATTTGTTAAGACTAAGTCTACATGGTAACCAGGGGCCGTATGCATAAAGCTCTTAAGGAAAAAAATCCTTAAATACCAAGATTTTCTCCTGATCTCTAGGACATTTCCTTAAATTTGAGGTATTTCCTAAGATGCTATTCATACAACTCCTTAGGTGAAAGTATTCCTTAAATCCATTTTCCCCTCAAAAGATAAGGTGTGCTATACCATGCCTTAATTTTTCCCTTAAACAAGAAATAAGATTGCATATTCTTGATATCGATGGCCGCCATTTTGTCGATAGAAACAATCAAAACATTGCATATCGCCAACACATTGAATTACGAAGAATACGTAAAGAAGTGTGACGTATCGGTGACTAAATTTCGCCTGATAGACAACAACAAGATGCGCACATGCGATCGTTCGCAACCTGTGTTAGGGTGAGTACATTTCTCTTTATTAGCCCTTCCTTGCACACAAAATTGCTTATTAATCCTCATAATGTGACAGACCTTGTGATAATATATCATCAAACTACTTTCCAACTTGGATTTATCCGTCCGAAATGATCAACTAGTTGCGACCTTATCCCAACCACATATCCGTCACTTGACAGGTGTCAAAATTAACGTGCGTGTCAACACGGTTTTATTCCTCTTTAGTATGCATTTAAAATGCAGCCTGATATTGTATTGATAGTTTTATTCCTGTTATACAGGATTTAAATTTCAGATGAGATACTTTTTCAAATACAAATAATGAGATACACCGAATTGTCAAAAATTACTCTAGATATTTGAACTTTAATTTATCTTTACAGCTGCCCAACACCACAGTCCACTATATCCTTATTTAAACCCAACGAACCAAGAACAAGATTGAACTGGATCCTACACAGAAGGAGATGAAAATACAAATACCGATCATTGATGATTCGTCTCATTCAGACTAATAAAACAGAATGGGGGGTTTTACATGTGTAAGTTGACTATGTTATTGAATTTGTTTTGACTCAAAATAATCATGTCACTATGACAAATCGTCCAAGTAACCACATCAAAGACTTGAATCCTCTACCCAATGTAGACGCCATCTGACTACTGCAGCAGATAACTCTGAAAACATTGATGCAAAGGGATACATTGCCTGAAATGAGTTCTCCAATTTCAAAAAGAATAAATCCATCCCTTTAAAATGTCAATTTTATGACAAATAAATGGTTTGATTTAAACCATGATTGAATGTAACAACACATTATATATAAAACTAAGGGTAAGTATCCAAAGTATATTTTTTGAGAATGTCATCCACTGTCTTTACATTCAAAGATAGTCATGCTCAGTCCCAGGCAACAGAAACATTGCCATAATGAAAACAAAATCAAACTTTGGATTCTTAAATGGAAATCATTGACAATCTATGCTGTACATTTGTTACAAGTCTTGATACATGTATACATATATATATATATATATATATGTATATATGTAGCATACGTTTAACATACAGAACACATACCCATACTTCCTCGTGTGTATACATATTTGGATATACTTTTTTTAATGTTGAATGTATTTGTCATTTGTCAATATTTATATTCTGCTTAGGCGGTTCAATACTTTTTATCTTAGTAAAATCAGAGTAATAAAGAAAAATCATAATATGTCGGAACACCACAATGGCTAGGAATCACACTTTATAACGGAGAAACCATTAACTAAAACATCAATAAAAACAAGATCTGACGTGCACCTTTGAGTTTTAACATATCAAGTGGTATACATGAAGTTAAAACATAAACAGGAAGGGCAGTAACGGCCCCGTTCCTGACCCCTAACCGCCATGTTTTTCGACCAACAAACATGACTTAAAGGAATCTGATAAGGGCCATTCCTAGAGAATATTTTGGAAATAGGCCAGTTACTTGTTGAGAAGAAGTTTGCACTAAAGGCAAAACAGCCCCACACACTAAAGGCCATGCTTGTTTGAACTATTAACATGAATTGAAGGAATCTGATTGAAATTCAGCCAAGGAACAATTTTACAAACTGATTTGGTTATCGGCCTGATTCTTTTGGACAAGTTTTTACTGTAGCCATATAATGCAAAACATTCCCACCATCTCGCGGCAATGTGTTTCGACCATTCAATGTGGCTTGAATGAATATGATAGAGGGTTACATGAGGCACATTCCAACAAAATTATTTGTAAATCGGCAATTTGTTTTTGGAATAAAAGATATTCACTTCATTTTAGTCATATAACGCAAACCTGCGCCGCCCCCTTGCGGTCATGTTTTTCTATCAATAAACATGGCTTGCATGAATCTTATAGAAGATCACCAAATGAATATTTCTGAAAAGATATTTGGAAATCGGACAAACACCTTTTGAGAATCTTTTGTTATAATTTTCATTTCACCACAATACACATATAAGGCAAAACTGTCCCACGACCTGGCGGTCACGTTTGCGACCAATCAACATGGTTGGAGGAATATGATAAGGGAACATTTCGTAGAAACATTTTGAAATCGGCCTGATGCTTTTGGAGAAGACATTTATTAATATTTGACTAGAGCTACCAAAGGCAAACCAGCCCCGTCCATTGTAAAATATATTTTCTCTTAAAACAATTTGAACAGTTTTCCTTTCTTATAGTATATCGAACCGTTCTAAACTATACATACACTTTGTTAGCATCGGCTAGGGTATTGACTTTAGCCATTTTAAATCAGACAGAAACAATAATTCAAAGTAAATAAGGGTAACAACTAAACAAAAGAGAACAAACATAAATGAGAAATGGAACATTCGTTGAATGTCATGTGTAGGAATTTACATTGGGTATACAGATTTTGAGAAAGAAACAGTACTCTTAGGATAAGCTAGGTCAAGTTGAAAATGATAAACAGACGACGACGACGATCAAGTGACGACAATAACGTTTTTATTTAAACAAAAATAAGACGAGCTAATACAATAAACCTTGACTCGGCGAATTTCATATAACATATTTTACTGATACGATTATTATTTATCTATACGGTTTCTTCTAGGAGTTTCATGTTGAACAGATTGGGAGCTAAATCTCATTTTGCTTAGCTGTGTTTCTTAAATAATCATTTGATAGTCTTCGAAACGAAATGTTGTTTTGAAATTACAAAACTATGAACATTTGGATATGTTATTAATATAAGTAAACTAATCTTGTATACACTGATATATGAATCTGACTTTGTAAGGCATTGCACGAGAGCCTGTTGGCATAAGTTATATTACCCAAATAGCCGTTACTTGGATGTTCAATAACACTTATCACTTTACTAGACCAGGAACTCCCAGTCAGGTTTTTTATTGGTCGAAATATATAAAAAAAAATGGATTAATGAGTCAGACGATTTACGAATGCTGTAATATAGTTTAAATATCTCTCTTTAGCAATGATTGTAACAGGAACTCTTCTAGAGTCAACGTTAACTGTATATTTTGGAGTCTGTAGACGTACTCCCATTATGTGTTTCCAACAAATGTATGTAAAGTTTATCAATACATTTATAGTTGTGAATACTCACAACCCCAGACACATATAATAAGATGGGAATGACTACTGAATTAAAGACAGTCCGTATACATTTTAAATTAATCTTAAACGATCGCATTATCCAACGATAATGCGGTATGCTTCCAGTGCCTGGTTATGTAATACTTCAACAACAGTGCTTAAACTGCCATCATAATTGAAGCTCAACCCGAGATATACAATATTGTTTACTATTTCAATTTCATCAGTGTCAATGAATTATCGTCCCACAACCATATGACGAACTTTGTGAAAAATAAAGAAGTTTGTTTTTTATTTAATAATTTATTTTGTAGACCCCATTAACGAGTTTATTATTAATTTGTTGGTCAATTTTAAATCACACAATATCATCTGCAACTAGAATCAGATAAGTAAAAAGAATATTCAAGTCATTGTTGTCCAAATGGTTCGAGTCAATCGTGACCACAATATCATTACTCATTTGATCGAAGGAAGGAAAGGAAGACATAAGATATAGTTCCATCTGGTGTATATCACGTCACTGATGAGGCTTGGTGCTATCCGAAACGGACAGTAGTACACATAAAATGTTAATTTCATCCATTAATGCCGACAACCTAGCTTTGGGCTTGCTGCCTTGGAAAAATAAATATGTACTGGCCATATTCTTTGCAAGTATTAGACCCTTTCCGATATAAACACGTCCAATGTGTTCGTGGTATTATGACCTATTCTTTACTAAATTTCAATTCCAAATTGCTATTAGTTATACCCTTTATGAATACAATCTTTGTATCTTCACGACAATGGAATACGTTACCGGTATAGTTTGAACGCATCCATTATCTTTTTAAGAAGGTTTGTTTGTTTGTTATGAGTTTAACGCCGCTTTCAACAGCTTTGGTCATATTACGGCGATCAGTGGACCTACCCATGTTTTCCTGGCTTTCCCACACCAGTACTTACACAACATTATTTCGAAGCCACTGACTACTTTCTCATATAAATCAGAGGTGAGAGGCAATGAGAAAAATCGCCCGTAAGAATGTTCGCCTCAACCGGGTATCGAACCCGTGACCTCCAGATCACGAGTCAGATACGCTACCAACTGAGCTACC
>JAUELF010286661.1:0-10208 GCA_031471495.1 Clinocardium nuttallii | reverse complement strand
CATGAAAGGTCGAGCGGTTCATGCAAAATGAACAGAATTTAATTGTACAGAAAATCAAGGGCGAATGTAAATATTTTCATTTGGAGAGATTTTTCATGTTTTTGCCAAGATGTTTTCAAAGTCGACTGCTGCAGATTTGTTATATGGGGGAAAGGATTAATATAATGTGCAGAGCAAGATAGAGAAATGATTCCTCTTCTTTTCAACATTTCTCCAGCAATACTGATAAGACCTAGATAATTATAAAAAGAGTTTCCAGGGAAAAAAATATATCACTTTCATTGAGCACAATCTGATATAACAACAACAACACAACAGTTGTGTTTGAATGATAAAAACTGAGAGAACTATACCTGTCAGATTAGCTTTTTTTTTTTAACCTGTTCCTCATAAACAAATTCTGCAGCAGACGACTTTGAACATATTTCGTAAAAAAAATATAAAATCTATATAATTGAATGGTCATAACCTGAGTATGACTTAAAGTGGAAAACATTGTAAGGAGAAATTGCTTGTTTTGAGCAATTACTTCTTTTGTCACTATGATTTCAAAAAGCTGTCGGCTGTAGAGGCATCAGAAAGCGTTTTTTGTAAAGGAAAGGGTTAACCTTGAACACCAAATTTAAGGTCATACAGACAAAATGGAACAGACTTTCAATAAAACATATTTCCGTTTTATTGTCAAAATTTAATCAGTATAACCTTAATTTATATGATGTTGTGAAATTTGTCCATATTGTGTTAAAAAGTTACATTTTGTTGTCCCCTTTTCTACAAATAATTTAACCCATTCCCACATGCAACAAATATTGCAACTTAATATTATCTCTATTTAATGAAAGTTTAATCACTGAATAGAGCTGAAAACATTGTGGCACAATGTTTTCAAAACATCTGCATGTGGGAAAGGGTTAAAAAAATATATTTCTTATAATAAAGGCAGCAACACTGTTGTCTGTATCATCTGGGATTGGTTGTATTAAAACATCATCTGTCTTGGAAGACAGCTTGGGTAGTGGCATTAACTGTTTCCTGCATTGAATACCTCTACAGCAGAATGAGCAATTTCTCCTTCTGCCGAAATGTTTTCAACTCTTCACCTTAATTATAATACTTTTATTTATAGAGAATTTTTCAAAGATGTTTCCAATTTTTGTCTGTTGCAGATGTGCTATTTGTAAGATTGTGTTAACCCTTTCCCTCATACGACAATTCTGCAGCATACAACTTTGAACATATTTTGTCAAAAAATAGAAAATCTCTATAATTGAATGGATAACCTAGCTTATATCACTCAAAGTGGAAAACATTATGGCAAAAGGAGAAATTGCACGTTTTGTGCAATTTCTTCTTTTGTCACTAATAATGTTTTCAAAAAGTTGTCTTCTGCAGAGGCGTCAGAAAGCATCTATATGAGGGAAAGGGGTTAACTAGGTGTTTCTCGACCATTTTAAAAACAATTGAACATTTCCCTCATTTTGTGTCAAGTTTTGAAAGGTGCATCAAATTTGAAGCTAAGGAATTTAACAGACAATTATTTAAGAGTTTGGGCAAGTTTCAAAAATGAATGTGATTATTACTAATAACAAAGGTATTTATTTAGTAAGTTCTTGATTTTGGCCAAAATAATTTATACAACAAGAATGCTTTGCTGGACATTGGCACATTCCCTGCTTGAAAAGAACAATCTAAGGGGCATTAATCCTCCAAGGAGACTAAATTAACCCTTTCCCTCATATAGACGCTTTCTGACGCCTCTGCAGCAGATGGCTTTTTGAAAACATAGTGACAAAAGAAGAAATTGCACAAAACGTGCAATTACTCCTTTTGCCAAAATGTTTTCCACTTTTAGTCATAGGTTATCCATTCAATTAAAGATAAAAAAAAATTACGAAAACTGTTCAAAGTCGTCTGCTGCAGAATTGTCGTATGAGGGAAAGGGTTAATAGCTTCGTCAGACGAAAATCGACCTAAATGCCTGTCTCGAAATTAAGTATATAATGATAAAGCCAAAGAAACAAAACAAGCTTGGATACAGTTCATTCTTATATACATTTACAAGGGACATTCGGGAGACAGCATCCATTTAAACAATGTTCCTTTGACAAATCTTTAATAAACTATTAAGCAAATTATAAAACATGAGAATATTAAATTTCAAAAGTTTATGTAGGCCCTACATATTATAATATCTTTTATATTCGTATCCATAGATGCCGAAATAAACAAGAGGACCATATATGCTAATGGCCCTTCATCGTTCACCAGACACACTAGAATTCTAAATACAGTCCAACCTGGGATAGAAGGCCACCACTGGGAAGAGAATAATCTGGTCTTTGTTCACAAGTGGTCTTTAAATATAGGGTATTTTTTACAGAAAATGAATCATTTGGAAATTAAAAGTGTGGTTGCTATAGACAGGGAATTGCTATACACAAGGAGGTATTAAGCACAGGTTTAACTGTATAAGAACATATGCTAGTCTTGTATAATGGAGCCGAACAGTTTGAATTTCAAACTTTGAACACTTCCGATAGAGAGCAAGTTAAGGAACACGTGTGTGAAAATATTTTTAAATTTGCCAGTGATTTTGGAGAAGACGTTATACAAATATTATCACACACAGCCGTATTGTTTATAAATTAATACAATATTTGTAATCCAGAAGTTTCGTCATTAAGTATTCATGAGAATATTAGTAAAGGACAAAGAGGAAAAATCACGTCAAGTTCATTGCAGTATTATGACGGCAAGTGATATATAACGGCAACATTTAGGGATTTCGCCCAACCCCAACCCACCCAATCCACTTTATATCACGCTTTCGCATACATATAGGAAAGTATGTACACCGAGACACAAACTTAAATCTTAGGAACCGTGGTGATCGATATATTTGAATAAATTGATTTACTGATTGGGGTTGTAACGCCGCCGTCTTCAACATCTTTTCAATCATATCACGACAGCGAGTTCGCCTACACATTTGTTTTCTGACTTTCTCACGCCAATACTCCACACAATAATAGTATTTCCATGTATCCGACTGCTTGTTTGCATAGTTTGTTGCCCTTTATAGTGGAAGACGAAAATCGCCTCCCTCGCATTGACTTTTGTCAACGTCGAAAAAAATGTTGGTCGAGCTGGGGTTCAAACTAACCCGATCCGGATTGACAGCCTGCTTCGCTACCGGGGCTCGACAATGGATTTCATACTGGGGATCTCTAATACGATCCCTGCCAGGGGCGTTCACTTTGATAAGGCGGATTTACTTACCTTGTGCTTATTTATTTACACAGGAATCATGAATTAGATTGTTTTGTAGACGTAACATAACCCACATACTGTTGAAAACAGAGGTTATGACTGTATCAACTTTAGGACACAATAACTCTTTTTCTTCTAAAGCAACTTACAAGTATGGATTGATGTGGATTAACGCCGTTTTCATCAATGTTTCAGTCATGGCAGGTTTGCCAGTTCACATTCCCGTATGTTTCCTGATTTTCTCACACAGTGCTGCACGATACAGACTTTCAAAGTAATTGGCTGCTTTTCCAATGGAAGAAGACGACAGAAGTTTATCGCATTGAATTTTGTCAAACGTGATAATGAAGTTGGAACTCACATCCCCTGGATTGGCAGCCACATCTTAGAGCACATCTCTACCGGAGTTCGAAAGTTCATACTTATACATGTGTACATAATTATGCAAAACATGAAGGATCCGGCTGGATTTAAGTTTCCTCTTAATAATCTGTTAGCTATAATATATATCAGGCAATTGAATGAGCGATCTGTATCGGTTTAATTGTGGCCACTTCAGTTGCGGGATCGATCCTCTGCGCGGTTTATACCAAAACATCAAAGATGGTCGTAATGGCTCTTCTTCCTTGGTGCTCAAGATTGCGGAATTAGCATAACGACTGACTGCTGGTGTCAGAATAAATACACATCGTATAGTACGGGTAACTTACACATGAAATGCTGTGATGTAACTGATTAATTGTTTAAAGCGAAGAAAAACATCAAACAATCTCAATGAGCGGCACTTAAGGTAAAACCTTTGTGACCTTATGAGATCAAAAGTTATCAGGAGCAATGGGACGACACAGGCCAATCTCGGTAGGTTTAGATCAAGTGTATACTTGGCAGATATCCATCACTTTTAATCTTCGTCGATTGTATTTTGGTTATTTAACACTTTCATCGCCAATATCAATATTGAGGTTTTTGAAAACAATACGGATTCAGGCGAGTCAGCTGGTAACGAGCCAACTCACATGAAATCATGTTCGCCTTTTAGTTATAAAACATAATTCCAAAGACTCTTTATTACATGAGAATTGGAGACGCATTTTTCCTTTTTAAACATGAAATAGTCTACTTGAAGCAATGCGGCGCTGTAGGTGCTAATTGGCTTGAAAGTTATCATTTGCACGCCCTCATAGATACGTTAATCGCTTGGTGTGGAGTTTTTCTTATTGCCCCATTGAGAATCGAATTAGTCATTTTGTAATTAAATAAGAGCACATTTCTCTGGCCTATTAGTCTATAGAATGAAGAGTGTTCGTTTACTTCTAAACATAACAACCCAATGCTGTGTTCTGAACATGCATGGGATCTTGGAGTGATGTTAGACTGTTCTTTGACATTAAAATTTAACCCTTTCCCTCATATAGACGCCTCTGCAACAGACAGCTTTTTGAAAAATTAGTGACAAAAGGTGCTATTTCTCCTTTTGCCACAATGTTTTCCACTTTTTGTTATAGGTTATCCATGATTATAGAGATTTTCGATGTTTTGACAAAATATGTTCAAAGTCGTCTGCTGCAGAAATGTCGTATGAGGGAACACGTGTTTCAACGCCGCTGGTTGCTTTTCAATATGAACTGTAAACCTATGCTATTGGTGGAGGACGTGTCGTATTGACTTTTGTCGAACTCGCAAACCCTGGATTGGGTTGGGTCAAATATTCAGTCATATCATGGCGGCGTGATCACATAACTATGTGTTTACTGACTTTATAACACCAGTACTGAACACAAGTGTTTCAACGCAACTGGTAGCTATTCAATATAAACTGTAAGCCCTGGATTGATACTCGGAACCGAGGCTCAGCTAAAAGGACAATGGACGCATGTGAAATTATGTTCGTCTTTGAAGAGCTAGTTATCTTATTTTTGCTTTAGCGACTATTTTTTATGCAACAGGGGGCAAACGATTTGAAAACTTGTTGAAGAGCTAATAGAGTAACATTTGTATTTGCACGAATATTTAAAAGTTGGGTCAGTGGTTCGATGTTTAATTATGGATCTATTTCAAGCCCCATTCGCGATCTTGTGCAACAAACGGGAACTTTGTCTGAATACTTTTGATAGACGGCAAGTTTAGAAACATTCTTGTCAAGATATTTTCGAATTGAGCCAATGGTTTAGAAAAGAGATGTTCTTTAGCATTGTTCTATTTTACCTCTGGCGGTCATCTTTTGTAACTGACGAAACGGTTTGAACAATTTTAGATGACACTCTCTTTGTTTTTCTTTAAACATTTGATCAGTAGTTTTCGAAAATATTTGAGCGAACCAGTGATCACAATATCTCACAGAACACTTCCTTTTGTGGTGAGCAATTCTTATAAATATGAGACTGGCTCTAGGATACTTTCAAGGGACATAACTTAAGCACGCTTTGGGCAAAAAAGCCCCAGATGCCGAAACAATTGTTTTGCGAGTCACAGACAATGACAAATCTATATAACCGGTAAACCCTCATTTCATTGGGGACATAAACATAGGAAAAGAAGGTCAGAATGTAGCCATTTTCCAGTTTTCTTTCAGACCATAGTTTCATTTTGTTTTAAGATATATGGGGTTGAAATTCACCCAATTTTAGAATGCAACATTTCCCCCTTTCAAATATGTAATGGGCATCTTGTATCAACGTGTTTCCTGTGTAAGTTACTATTACTAACAGCCAGTTAGTCGCAATGTTAACTCTTGAGTGTAGCCATTATTACCCTATTTAGTATGACCCCGACCCGGGACTAAACCACAGATGCAATATCAATAGGAAGTTTTCCACAAAAACTCATTTCGACTATCGACATTATTCATGAAATAAGATGTCTTTCTTTTTCAAACAAGCTATTTCACTACTCTACTATTAGTAACAGAGAAGGCCTTTATCTGATTGCGAGGCACACACTGATGTATATCTTAACTCCAGTATCAGAGTTTATATAAACAAAGGTACAGTTACTGAACAAAGTTTAAAACATTGATGCAAAAGGCACAGTTGCTCAGTTTGTCACGATGTCAGTCGTCAACTGCTGCAGAATCATAGAAAAGCGTCTATTTGTGCAAAAGGGTTAAACAGGGCTCATTGCAAGACAATTATCAAGAGGGCCAGATCCCTCCACTGTATTTGGCAAAATCAATATAGCCATACAAGGCAAAACAACCAAAATCCCTGATGGCCACATTTTCAACCAATCAACATTGCTTGAAGGAATCTGATCGAGGGTCACCGAAGAAACATTCCTACAAAATGATTTGGAAATCAGTCCAAAACTTTTGGAGAAGAAGATTTTCAGTTTCACTAAATCCTTACAGGGCCACACACATGTCTGCCATGTTTTCCCCAACCAAACAACATATTTTGAAGGAATTCGATCCAAGTAACATTTCTACAAAATTATTTGTAAATTGACCAAAGGGTTTGGTAGGAGAATATGTTTTAATTTTCTTTTCTTTTAAGTTGCCAAGGAAACCACCCGGACCAAAATTCTGCATGAATCCAAAAAAATGAAGGAATTTTGGAGAGGTCATCAAGAGGATGATACCTGATAAGATATAACTTTCATTCCAATTGACCCACTGGTTACAGAGAAGATCTTGACACAAGCAAGGTAGATGGACAACTCACCATGACATAAGCTCAACTTGCTTTCAGCCAGTGTAGCTAAAAATGAAACACTGATTAGAATACATTCTAGGTCTGTTTACGAATGTTTGATCTAGCTTAACAATGGGGCCAGTAAACTATTTGATACAAGAAACTTTTTCAGATATTTTTCTTTCTATTTATTTTCATAAGAACACATATACACACAAATTATGCAATAAACTCGTATGGTATTGGTTCCAAATATTGTGGTTTGTTGCTTGTCTGTTTGACGAAATGGGCCTCACGTGTTGGAGCAGGCTGCAAGTAGAGAATACACAATTTGATCAAATACATTCTTACAGATTTTACTTTTTGTTTCACGAACAACTGATCGAGTTCCCAAGATAACTACTAGCCTGGTCTTAGTATTGTAGTAGGCTTTTGATAAGTTTATATTAGAGGCCTTCACACAAGTGAGAGATCTTTTGCCACACTATACCTTTGTTATTACTAAATATAACTGTTTATACCAAAGAATCATCTCATTTGGATTATTCTTTTGAAAACCAACAGCATAGGGTTTGCAAGTCAAACTAGAAATATCACTGAAGGTGATGAATACCCCCAGCTGGTGCCGGACAATATACATATGTTTGAGAAATTCAAGGGGCCATAACTCATAAAAATAATTCCATTGCAACACGCTTACAATATGCACAACTAGGCTTGGCATGAATCATTCTTGTGTGTCCAGACCAACCGTCAAGCGTGACTCCTATATAGCCCCCATATACTATGTATCTGGGGGTATAATAATGATGTAAAAAACCTATCTGGAGCTCTGATATATTTGTTCTCCTCGAGATCAATAACGAAAGAAGGATTATTCTCAAAAGAATTTAAAATTGAGGTATGTTGTTATTCCTTTTTTTTGTCTCTGTGGATAAATAAGACGCACAAGCTCAGAAGAACAAATGTGTTGCTTGTCAATATGTCAGGTAATAGTGAAAGTACGAGACAAATCTATGTATTTCCATGTCAAGACAGGCAACAAAAGTTATTTTACTCATTTACTAAAAAAGTCTTAACAATTAACCCTTTCCCTCATATGACAATTCTGCAGCAGACGACATTGAACATATTCTGTCAAAAAATAGAAAATCTCTATAATTGAAAGGATAACCTATGACTAAAAGTTGAAAACATTGTGGCAAAGGGAGAAATTGCTTCTTTTGAGCAATTCCTTTTTTTTGTCACTATGTTTTCAAAAAGCATTCTGCTGCAGATGCATCAGAAAGCGTCTATATGAAGGAAAGGGTTAAAAACAGATTTGTTCTCACCTGTCTCTTCAAGTTAACTTTAATTCCCTTTTCTTTAGCTATTTTTGTCAACTCAGCGTTTGCCTTGACACGTTTCAAGAAGTCCAGTCTGCAGTTGGAGTGTTTCACATGCTCCACACGAATATTGATCCTTTTAGGGATGATTCTGTGTCTGTTAAATATAAAATGACATAATCTTAACCTTTCCCCACAACAGCAGACAATTGTGAAAACATCTAGGCAAGAACATGGATTTATTTTTTATTCTTTACCACTACTGGTCCATTTATATGTTGGGTCACACACATGTTTTTCATTAATTCAAGAAACCATAAACAATATTGGTGTATTTAGTTTGTCTTTTAATCACAACTTACTATAACTGAGAGTAAATTACTAGAAGATGACTAGACTTAGAAAGTAACAATTTTCCCTGGCCTCTACATTAACAAGTTCATTGAAAATTTACTTGCCCAGACTCCGATACAACTCGTCTGAATAATTTAATATGTTGTTATATTGTGAATTACTGAGCAGTGTGCGGAGTTGTTAATTTGCGGACAACCCTTTCCCTAATATAGACGATTTCTGACGCATCTGCAACAGATGGCTTTTAGAAAACAGTGACAAAAGAAGAAATTGCTCAAAACTAAAGGACAGGACTTATCACAATAAAATTAATTGATTTGAATGTTTCTTTTGTTTTGTAGTAGTGCACCTTTATTTGTATGCAACCAGGATATAAATATTAACCTACTAAGGTCATATTTTCTATGGAAAAGTCTACAAGAAAAACTCACTTGAAGATTTGTAAAGCTGAAAGCCACTGTTCAAGTTGAAGATATGGTATTTTTATAATCACATAGTCAAACAGCTGATAAATACAATGCATCATGTAATTATATTTCTAGATTACACTTACCCAACTCTCTTGTTAACAATAACACCGACAGCATGTTGCGTAACATTGAAAACTCGGCCTGTCTTTCCATGGTAGTCTTTGAATGGCATACCCTTTTGCACTGCACCATGTCCCTGATGGGTGAAAAAACAAGTCAAATGAAGACTAATTATACTACATTCAAAGCTATGAATGAACTAATTAACCCTTTCCAACATATCAGAATCTGCACAACACAACAGAAAATATCTAAGCAAAATATGACTCAATGAAAGAAATGTATTGAATAGTTGAAAATATTGTGGCAAAAGGGAAAATTGCTCATTATGAAAGTCACCTGCCAGTAGGAAATAATTAAGAGAAATGCAAATATAAGTGACAAAATGTGATTGCAGCTACATGGGTAGTCAGATTACTAGTCTTACCTTAATATCAACAATATCTCCTCTTTTGTACACTCTCATGTATGTGGACAGTGGGATGACACCATGTTTACGGAATTTCCTAGAGAACATGTACCGAGTACCACGGCGATAACCCTTTGTGTTCGTCATCTTGGATCACTGAAAAGATGTAAATAATTTTATGAGTTACTGAGTATGATAGAAGTAAGAGGTAATGGGCCCTCTACTCTATATCACTTTTTACTTAATTTATTGAAGAATTACAACATAGGATTTTGAGGTCAAATACAAACTGAAAGTTTTGCATGAACCACATTATTTTGTTTCATATGAAGAGTTTATTAGTATCAGTTCTGCCCGACTGTGAATGATACATGTATTATTGTAACAATTATACATTTTCCTCAATCTCCTGTAGAGTGCTATTAAAATACCACTGGCCACCAACAAAATTTTTATTGAGCATGTCAGTTGCAGGTTTTTTTTTAACCCATTACCTCAGATGGCTCGTCTGCTTAACAATCATCAGACAAACAATTTTATCAATCTAGAAAACTGAAAGAAGTTTATTGATAAAGAGTTGAAAATATTGCAATAAAAGGTGAAATTGATCATTTTTCATGTAGTTCATGTAGTAATAGAAACCAGATAAGTTGTATTTACAACTTATAAGCATTAATGCTTTTGTAGGTCC
>JAUELF010286650.1:0-10209 GCA_031471495.1 Clinocardium nuttallii | reverse complement strand
AGTATATGAGTAGCGTATGAGTATCATATCGACAGCGTTTGAACAGCGTATTACCAGCGTAGTCATCGTATGGCTAGCAAATGAGTAGCGTATGAATTGCTCACGTCCAGCGTACCGCTATCACGTGACAATGTGCCCATATAAGCTGCAGCCTTTCTTCATCGCAGCATTATATATACACACGTTATCAAAACGCTGGCAATTCGCAGGGATACGCTTGCCATACACCAATCATACGCTAGTTGTACGTTATGTATACGCTTCTTAAATCGTCAGGAATACGCCATGAAGTCTATATTCTGTGCAGATACGTCAGACATACGTTAGAAGTACGTTACTCATGCGCCACCAATACGCTAGCTGTACGGTACACCTTTACGATACACCTTTATGCCAGCGTATGTCATCGTATGATCCGCGTACTCGACCTACGAGTAACGCACCTCTAGGGTAACCCGAGCGTTTTCATCTAATGCATTGCGTCTGCTTTGCGTATAAACCATACGTCCGAATAGGAACACGGTTTTAAGGCTTGCTTAAAACAGATATATCTGCCCCGCCGTATGCAAGCGTATGCGACCGTGCTTTAAACGTATGAAACCATGCCCAACGTACCCTTAGCGTATGTCAGCGTATTCCAGCGTATGAGTGGTATTTTTTAATACGCTGGCATACGCTATAACGATACGCAATTGTGTGACAGAGCCATTAATTGTAATCCCATGTACACAAGCTGCTTCACATGTAAACATGCTACAGTTCGGCAACTACTATTTGAACTACATGGCATTGTCAACGATTCATTAATTTGAGCCGCCTCGCGAGAAAACCAACATAATGGACGCTGCGTAAAGTGTTGACCCGGATCAACCTTAGCATGCCGCGCAGGTCTACCCGGATATACACTTTTCGCCTCCTGTGGATTTTATGTTTCAGGAATATTTCGCTATACCTATATCCCCCTGAGACGGAATCTGTCGACCCGGATCAGTCTGCGCGGACAGCGCATGTTGATATGGACGATTACGCAGATGGCATAATGTTGGCTTACTCGCGGAACGGCTCAAAAATGTTGTAATAGTTGTAAATTGATATTAAACTGCATGAATATTGAACTTATGAAGTGTTGATGTAATCCGCATGCTAAGAAAACAAGAGGCGTCCATTTTCAACCAAATGAAAACTTTAAAAGACAGTATTTTTAAGCGCCGCAGATACGCCGCAGTCAATAAAAACTCATAAAATTAATCGTTTATCTTGAGCTCAATCAGTAAATCATTTTGATAAGGCGAATGACGTACCGATCTTAGACCAACGCGTGGCGGGAACAATACAGATAAACGCAATTTAGCTGGAAGAAGACGTGTTTTATCTTCTCTTCTGCGTAATCCAAAAGTACACATTAGGTGATAGATAGTATAAAAATACAAGGAGACTGTTTTTTTTTCTCAAAATAAAAGAAGGTCAAAGTGAATCTCCTTCCACGAAATGATGATAAGAGACATAACGGGGTATAGTTCTGATAATAAACATGCCCTTGGCCAATGTATTTATGTATTTACAGGGTCACCGTGTATTTGTTTGTTTCAGTGGTGTATATGCCGCTTTCAACATTCTTCCAATCTTATCACGGCGTGTTTTGGTTAACCGCGTGACATATAAATATATACATGAAGTCCCGTTTCTCAATTGCTCAATATATAAGCCGTCTCGCGAGAAAACCAACATTATGGACTCTGCGTAAAGTGTCGACTAGTATCAGCTTAAGCATGCCACGCAGGGTTACCCGGATAGACACTTTTCGCCTCCCGTGGATTTTCTGTTTCAGGAATCATAAGTATATACCTCTATCCCTCGGAGACGGAATGTATCGGCCTGGATCAGTCGGCGCGGACATCGCAGGCTGATCTGGTCTATACATTACTCAGATGCCATACTGTTGGTTTTCTCGCGGGACGACTCATATTATTTTGACTAAGATCCACACAAAATAAGGTTGGGTCTTACCTACTTATCAATATCACCAAGATTAAACTTGCGATGTCTTTGTATCGCTAACACCACTTCGACACTTCGACACTTGAAATGTGGACCTTTTATCTCCTTGACACTTACAGAAGCATTTAAACTCACCTGAAGCAGACGAAGCAGACTATATTGGAAAACTTTATGGTAAAACAGAAATTAGTAATAACAAAACATGAAACTATGAGAGCATTTAAAGCTCTGCCTAAGAATCTATTCACTTTCTTTCACTAAAAGACAATATATTACTTATTAAGTATTAAGAGGTGACGTTTCGAGCCTTTATTGGTGACATAAATACAACATGGTGTAGTCAAACATGTTGTGTATCCTTTAAGCGCTATTAACTTTCGTATTCATGGAATTGAAAAAGATATTTCTTTATCTGCTCTTCTGAGTACCTAAACATATTTAACCCCCTTTCCTACATAAAGACGTACATGTATTTTACACACCTTTTGAAAACATCGTGACAACAAGAGAAATTTCTCAAAACAAGCAATTTTTCATTTTGTCACAATATTTATATATATTTTTTAATACCTACAATTATAGAGATTTTCCATAATTTTGAGTATAAATTTTCATCGTCTGCTGCATATTTGCTGTATGTGAGAGCGGGTTAATAAGGCGAAAACTAAAAGATATGTAATGCAAAAAAACGCCATGCCCCCCTTCACGGAAGAGTTAAAATAACGTTATCGTCTCCGTATTCTTACATGCGACGATTTATTCGTATTTCAGTTATAGTACGGTAGCCAGTTCATTAAAGAATGTGGTTCCTCACGTTCTCGCACCAGTTATAGTACGGTAGCCAGTTCAGTAAAGAATGTGGTTCCTGACTTTTGTACGGTAGCCAGTTCACTAAAGAATGTGGTTCCTGGCTTCAGTACGGTAGCCAGTTCTCTAAAAAGTGTGGTTCCTTGCTTTCTCGCACCAGTTATCGTACGGCAGCCAGTTCACTTAAGAATGTGGTTCCCGGCTTTCCCGCACCAGTTAAAGTTCGGTAGCCAATCCACTAAAAAATTTGGTTCCTGACTTGTTCACACCTGTAATGGTACGGCAGCCAGTTCACTAACGAATGTGGTTCCTGACTTTCTCTCACCAGTTATAGTATGGCAGCCAGTTCACTAACGATGTGATGCCTTGCTTTCTCGCACCAATTATAGTACGGCAGCCAGTATACTAAAGAATATGGTCCCTGGCTTTCTCGCACCAGTTATAGTAGGACAGCCAGTTCAATAAAGAATGTGGTTCCTGACTTTCTCGCACCAGTTATAGTACGGTAGACAGATCACTAAAGAATGTGGTTCCTGACTTTCTCGCACCAGTTATTGTACGGTAGCCAGTTCACTAAAGAATGTGGTTCCTGGCTTTAGTACGGTAGCCAGTTCACAAAATAATGTGTTTTTGACTTTCTCGCACCCGTTATAGTACGTTAGCCAGTTCACTAAAGAATGTGGTTCCTGGCTTTAGTACGGTAGACAGTTCACTAAATAATGTGGTTCCTGATTTTCTCGCACCAGTGATAGTACGTCAGTCAGTTCACTAACGAATGTGGTTCCTGACTTTCTCTCACCAGTTATAGTACGGCAGCCAGCATACTAAATAATATGGTTCCTGGCTTTCTCGCACCAGTTATAGTACGGCAGCCAGCATACTAAATAATATGGTTCTTGGCTTTCTCGCACCAGGTATAGTAGGACAGCCAGTTCACTAAAGAATGTGATTCTTGACTTTCTCGCACCAGTTATAGTACGGTAGACAGTTCACTAAAGAATGTGGTTCCTGACTTTCTCGCACCAGTTATAGTACGGTAACCAGTTCACTAAAGAATGTGGTTCCTGACTTTATTACGGTAGCCAGTTCACTAAATAATGTGGTTCCTGGCTTTAGTACGGTAGCCAGTTCACTAAAGAATGTGGTTCCTGACCTTCTCCAGTTATAGTACGATAGCCAGTTCACTCAAGAATGTGATTCCTGGCTTTAGTACGGTAGCCAGTTCACTAAAGATTGTAGTTCCTGGCTTTCTCGCACCAGTTATAGTAGTGCAGCCAGTTCACTAAAGAATGTGGTTCCTGGTTTTCCCGCACCAGATAAAGTACGGTAGCCAATCCTCTAACGAACGTGGTTCCTCACTTTCTCTCACCAGTTTTAGTACGGCAGCCAGTTCACTAACGAATATGGTGTCTGGCTTTCCCGCAACAGTTATAGTACGGCAGCCAGTATACTAAAGAATATGGTTCCTGGCTTCCACGCACCAGTTATAGTACGATAGCCAGTTCACTAAAGAATGTGGTTCCTGACTTTCTCGCACCAGTGATAGTACGGTAGCCATTTCACTAAAGAATGTGTTTTCTGACTTTCTCGCACCAGTTATAGTATGGTAGCCAGTTCAGTAAAGAATGTGGTTCCTGACTTTTGTACGGTAACCAGTTCACTAAAGAATGTGATTTCTGGCTTTAGTACGGTAGCCAGTTCACTAAAGATTGTAGTTTCTCGCACCAGTTATAGTACGGTAGCCAAATCACTAAAGAATGTGGTTCCTGACTTTCTCTCACCAGTTATAGTAGTGCAGCCAGTTCATTAACGAATGTGGTTCCTGACTTTCTCGCGCCAGTTATAGCACGGCAGCCAGTTCACTAAACAACAGTATATGAGTCATCTCGCGAGAAAACCAACAGCATGGACTCTGCGCAAAGTGTCGACCCGGATCAGCCTAAGCATCCCAATACACTGAGCAAAAATTGGGATAGGAAGACAAGGCATAACAGCTCGTATCAAATTGACCCTGTATATCTAAATGTTCATGAGCAGGTAGCCATATATCGCACGATACAACCATCCTTTTGCCAATATCGCTTATCTACCTTGTCATTTCCCCTGTTGATATTTAACGATTGCGTAAGCGACACTTTGAATGGAATATTCAAGGGTCAATCTATTACTAAAGCGGACATAAGGTCTGGCTCAATGAAATGTAATTAGGCCAGTTCGTTGGCTACGGTTGACGTCAAGTGTTCTGCCCGAATTCAAAGCCCCATTTATATCAGGTTGCCAGTCTCGAAAGAAAATCGTGTATACTAACAAATGAAGAGTATTTAGTTGGTTTAGCTTAAATCCGATTCCATGTCCTGTCCTAAGCAACTCTTTTTAAGTAACACGTCTGTAATCCGTATGTTATTTTCTGTGAGGAATTCTTGTTGCATTCCATCAGCAATTTTATTTGAAACGTTTCGTCTATCGCGCCCTCTACTCTCTGACTATGAGACAGGTTACTACTTTCCCACATACATGTACTGAAAATTTGCAGCATTCGATACTGAAAAGAAATGGCCAAATATGAAAAATGAAAGTATATATTTAGTAGCGTTGAAAATGAAGTCGTGTTCCTCAGAAGGGCTACACTACGGAAATGTATATCAATATCAAATGTCGCGTTAAAAGAGGTCAAAAGAGTATAATATGAAGATGAAGAACGACTTGTTGTATCGCTGTTTACATTCGATAATATTGCGACCTTCAACACGATAACTTTCTTGGTAAGTAAATTCGGTCAATTGAGACCCTTGCCAAAATGGGAATCTATCAAAAAAACGCATTAATTAACGAGTTTGTAATACCAGTTACTAAAAAGTTTTTTTTAATATGTGGGCTGTTTTTGGTACTTATACTATAGTTTACGTATACTATTATTAGATGCACCATAGTCGTGTAAAACATGCATAAAGTTTAAAAGGGCATGCTAAAGTATGCTAAATCGCTAATCACAGATATTAGGACTAAACCAGAGAGCTTATCAAATCACCCGGCATGCCGATAAATTGGGTTACATGCAACATAATAGACACACTTTGGTTACGTCGCAAATCAGAGTTGTTATGATAATTAAAATGACCCCACAGCTTCACAACTTTATATCACAAGAACCTACAGATGTGTTGTTGTTCGAAAGACTAAATATTTAGCTTTCTTAATAAGAGGACTATGATGTCCCTAAACCACTGACCTACTGATAAAACTTTAAATTAACAGCAACGTTTAAAAAATCGTCCCAACATTTTATACAGAGTAATTTTCCTGCACATAACAAGGGGTTCAGATAAACACTTCAGTGGTTATATCATCGAAAATCCTTAACCTAAAGAAGCAACAATGTCCGAGTTTGCATACCCCAAAATTGTTGCCGGATCTTTAATAACATTACAATCTTATCTGTTAGACTTTTACATATTTTTCTCCTATTAAATCGAATTAAATTTGGAGGAGTATAGAACGTGTCTGTTGGGTAATAACTATATTCAGAAACCGATGTATATCCCTACAACTCACACTGACAGTCATCTATATTTGAATCGAATCGGTTAGGAACATTTAAATTAACTATTTGAAGTGTTTATCAGATGAAATACATTCCTTTATAATATTGTCGTCACTAAGCTAGTTAACATGTTAGACTGATAACATATAAGCCGTCCCACGAAAAACCAACATTGTGGACTCTGCGTAAATGATCGACCCGGATCAGCATAAGCATGCCGCGCAGGCTAATCCGGACAGGCAGTTTTTGCCTCCTGTGTAATTTCTGTTTGTTTCAGAAATTATTACTCATTACCTACGATGTGTTCGCCCGGATCAGCCTTTGTAGACTGCGCAGGCTGATTTGGGTCGTTACATTACACAGAGTTTATACTGTGGGTTTGCTCGTGGGACGGCTCATATCTAATTTAGTAGTTCTTGAATCATTGCCGCCTACTGCATATTTGCCGATTGTCGATAAAACTTTCGTCTAAAGTTATTTTGAAATATATAAATAAATGCAACCTAAAAGAAAGATTACGTGACTTGTCAGGGTTTTCATACGGCAACAGTCGTCTGTTAAACATGGATGTGATAATACGCGTAGTATCATGTCTGTTGGTTTTGAACCTAGGACTCTCGTTGGTAAAGGGAAGCTGTCCACCCGTGGGTTCGTATGAATGTATTGAAATTTTACGATATAGCGACCGGCAGTATGCCACGTGTTTAACGGATTCATATATACAGACAACCTCAGGCTACAAACACAAGTGTGAAAGTCGTAGAGCGGCTACCTGTTGGTATCAGTGTATGTTAGACGTGCATGACAAAAACAATGGTAAGAAATTCATTATAACCTATATATTTCTCTGGTAATACATGCTTATATACATATATACGAACATAATACAGTCTTCTTTCCCAATAACTTATTATTTATTTAAAATCTTAATGCACGATATTTGATAATGATGAAAAACTCAATATATATAAAGAGAGTAAACGAAAACGGTTGGTACTAAATACTGCAAGGACTACAAGGACTACAAGGACAAGGACTACAAGAACTACAATGACTACAAGGACTACAATGACGGCTAAAACGTTGTTTAATTAATATATTTATATTTAAAATTACTTTTAATATACCGATAATGCGATATAATAACTAACTTTAAAAGAAAAAGCGAAAAAAATAAAATTGGAAAAAAATCTTATATCGCATTATAGGTATATTAAAAGTAATTTTAAATATAGATATATTAATTAAACAACATTTTAACCGTCCTTGTCATACAACAGCCGTCTTTGTAGGTCTTCTAGTCCTTGCAGTATTTATAATTTAGTAGGACCGACACGAACAAAGAAACATCTCGTTCAGGATGAACGCGAGAAGAGTTTTATACTGCACCCATGTCCTCTCTCTCACAGAAGGACTCATATATTCTAATTTTGAGTACACAAAAAACCCGACAATCTTTATTTACAAAAACTGTGAAGTTGATAATACCTGGGAGGACGGGCGGAGACGCTTAAGTGTGTTTTTGTTTAAAGTTTTTTACGTTATTTATCATAACTTGTAAATGATTTAGGAATTTGCACTTGGAAAATTGTAGGAATTTGTCAAAGAAATACTTTCTGAATGGTTAGACACGCGCCGTCCCTTTTCCAGTTCAAGCTTTTTATTCTAAGACGGTAATTTATGTCGCTCGGCATGTTTTTTCAGCGTGTGATATGTAATCGAAATTCTGGAGCATCAGTGTGATACTAGAATCATGGACACCATATTGAGAAACCGCTACTAACTGACCTGAGTTCGAACCTAAGTCTTCCACTGTCAAATTGAATAGTCTTTGCCCACAATAGATGTGTCAAAATATATCGATACACTTGGACTTTCACATCAGTCGAAGCTTGTCATGGACTCCACCTTGCCATGCGCTACGAACTAACCTATGTTCAAACCCAGATAATCCACTCTCAAAGCGAACGGTCTTGCCAATTCACAACCAAAAGAGACACAGCTTCGTAGGAGTATAGAGCGTTCGATGTCTGCTTCCTGGAGACAGAACCAGTACTCGCGCCTGTTGTGTGGGACAATTACTAAACCAGAGCCCGCTCATCTCGGGATTCGATCCCTGGGTCATTTAGAACGGGAGACCGCCGCTCTGGCACTGCACCGCCGTCTTCCGCATTTATTCAGAGAATCTGCAAAAGAAGCTCCGTGTTGAGAACCAAAGTCAGTATGCGGCCTGTGACTTAACGCACCAGACAAGATACACATCTTACTAATTACGAGTTGAAGTACATATATTGGCTTTAATTGAAACGTTTTAAATATCTTTACCTCGGTTTTCACAGCTCGGCCAACATTATTTTCGACGTTTGCCGAATGTCAATGCGACAGGCGTCATTCATCTCTCACCAATGGATTGATAATTAAGTAAAGTACTGCTTTGAGAAGTTAGGAAACACATGGGTAGATGAACTAACCGCCGAAATATATGTGACTGAAACATTGTTGAAAACGTTTTTATTAGCCCTAATCAATCAATCATTACACCAACGTCGGTTTTCGTATGTCGCGGTTCAAAGGTCGGTTTAGCGATGACGTGTCAAACGTTGTATTATATTATATAGAAGCAGCATACGCTTCGAAGATCACGGGTTAATAAACTGCAATATTGTATTTGATAGTGTTGATCGATCGGCTAATCTCGACCAAGATCTGAGATCGGAACATATTTGAAGGTGTATATCCTAGCTCCGACATGTGAAGACGAATCGCATGATAGTTACGATAGAATGTAGACCCACATCATCCTAAGCATCCGCACAGAAGGATCATCTGGATGTACATACTGAGTGTATAAATCGCAAAACAATTGCGCCGTTCTGCGAAAAAAAAACCCATTATGGCATCTGCGTAATATATCGACCCTGTCGGCGCAGACTGATCAAGTCCGACATATTCCGTCTGATGGGGATAGAGGTATAGAATATTGATTCAGGAAACAGACAATCCACAGTAGGCGAAAAGTGTGTATCCGGGTAAGCCTGCGCGACAAGGTTATGCTGTTCCGGGTCGATACCTTTACGAAGAGTCAACACTGTTGGTTTTCTTGCGGGACGGCTCACTTTGTTTATACGTCGCAAAACATTTCACAAAGCTTCTATTCAACCCTTTCCCACATATTAACGCTTTATAACTCATCTGCAACCGGTAGATAATTTCCGGCAAAATTGTTGTATTTCGGAAAGGGTAAATAGTATATATCCGGATCAGACTGCATGAATGCGCAATCATATCATTCTCTACACACATCACACGATCCCGAGATGTGTTTGCCAAGACTAACGGTATTGTATTGCCATACCAAACTTAAGAAGAGTGGCGAAAGAAAGAAGTGTATATTTTGTACTTTATTCAAACAAAGCTATACCAGAATAACCATGTCAAAAGAAAAAATGTCGTATTGTACTTAATGACGGTGCAGTTTAAATCGTTAATTTAATTGGAATGTGATTTTTTTAGATGATTCACAACTCCTGGGGACTGATTAACTTGATTTGGACATCATTCGAAACTATCTGAGAGGTAAAAGGGTTGTCAAAAATATAAAACAATGATACAAATAATGATAACAAAACATTTCTAGTTATATTGATATCAGACGGTGGTAATATTCATCCTCGCACCGAAAATCAACAAACTTACATTACGAACGTAGATTAGAACACCATTGGCCTTAATGCAATAATCATGAACCATTATACAGTTGCAACATATTAGTGGTGGAGTGCCCTTTTGCAAGGCACATTTTCAAGCATAGTACTGGTCTGTTTATCCAGGGGTCATAAATAAGTGAACTGTCGCCTTGATAT